>JAUMHP010039679.1:0-10566 GCA_032361065.1 Enteromius trimaculatus | reverse complement strand
TGTAAGAAGGCATATTTCTGTGGCCAGGAAATATCACTTCTTAATTACACTATGTGTTCGCTGAACGGACAGATTAGGTGATGGCAATTCTGCTACAGTTACTACTGGCAGCTAATATAAATAATTGCAATTAATCATGATTAATAGAAATTATTTATATTGATATCTATATTTCCCTTATTGAGCATATAAATATGTTACACACCCTTGCCTTGTACAAGCTCCGAGGAACCCATGCAGTTCGGCTACACTCGCCTAACTGAGAAGGAGTGAGAGAGGAGGAGGAAGAACGAGCTCTGCCTCTACTGTGGCCTACCTGGACACCTCCTCGCCAGCTGCCTTACCAGACCTCCTAGATCTGCTGATCCTTGGGTGAGCCATCCTCTCTTGTCTTCCTGTCTGATACTTGGGGTGTGTCTCTAGGTTAATGGCCGCATCATCTTTTCATGTCGTTTCATGCTCTCCCTTGATCTCCTGGAGGAATCGAGAAAATACACAGTGGTCTCCCACCTACCAGAAGGACTGTTAAACTGTTCCACTGAAACCATACTTCCCAGAACTGTCACCCCCGAGGACCCAGAACACCTTGAATCACTACCTGCACCCTACCACGATCTGCCCATAGCGTTCAGTAAGACCAAGGCCACCCAGTTACCTCCTCACCTGGAGACCGACTACGATCGACCTTCTGCCAGGAGCTACACCACCCAAAGGCCGTGTTTACCCTCTGTCGCAGCCAGAGACCGAGAGCATGAAGAAATACATTGAGGAGGAAATAGCAAAGGGCTTTATTCGACCATCAACCTCTCCTGCCTCTGCTGGCTTCTTCTTTGTGAAGAGAAAGGATGGCTCCCTTCGTCCATGCATAGACTATCGTGCCCTCAATGAGCAAACCATCAAGTACAGATATCCGCTGCCACTTGTGCCCTCAGCGCCTACTACCTCAACCGCATCCGGGCGGGGGACAAGTGGAAGACCGCCATCTCAACCACTACCTGGGCATGGGCTCCACACAGCTCCAACGGACATCTGAATGTGAGCTTGCTTTCCAAGAACTCAAGGGTCATTTCACCTCTGCTCCCATTCTTCATCACCCCGATCTTAACCCGACAATTTAGGGGCTATTCTGTCACAATGCCACGGAGAACCTCCCAAGCTTTACCCCTGTGCCTACTACTCACGGAAATTAAAATCAGCTAAACGTAATTACGACATGGGTGACAGAAGAGCTCTTGGCCATGAAAGCAGCTTTGGAAGAGTGGAGACACTGGTTGGAGGGGGCGGCCACTCCTTTCATATTGCTCACAGACCATCGAAATCTGGAATACCTAAGAACTGCCAAGCACCTCAACTTTCACCAGGCCCGGTGGTCGCTGTGCTTCACTCGGTTCAGTTTCAACATCACCTCCAACTTTGTGTTGGCTTGTTACAGCTGCTACCCGTGCCACAAACACCCTGGTCTCACATCGCTATAGACTTTGTAACTGACCTACCCCCATCTAAGCACAACACTACAATCTTAACTATCATTGACCAGTTTTCCAAGTCCTGTCGCCTTATCCCTCTACCCAAGCCTTATCCCTCTACCCATCGCCTGGGAGACAGCACTCACCCTAATGAATCAGGTCTTCCGTTTCTACGGCCTACCCGAGGACATTGTGTCAGACTGCGGGCCACAGTTCATCTACTGGGTCTGGAAGGCCTTCTGCGCCCAGCTTAACATTAATGTAAACCTAACCTCAGGATATCCCCCTAAACAGGATAAACAACCATGTGGAGAGACTTAATCAGGAACTGACACGCTTCCTCCATGACTCGAGTGAGTATCTTCTCTGGGCAGAGTATGCTCAAAACTCCTTACGCAAACCAACCGGGAGAGGGGGACCAAGACGAGGTCACCACGACGGAGGCTCCTCCCCATATACCGGAGGGCAAGGACATTTAGCAGGTCAGACAGATCATGGACTCCCGGTGTTGAGGCAGAACCATATCACCCTGCAGCCCAAGCCTGGTTGCCCACTGAAGCTAAGCAGGGTTGAGCTTGGTCAGTACCTGGATGGGAGACCTCCTGAGAAAACAAGGTTGCTGTTGGTAGAGGTGTTAGAGAGGCCAGCAGGGGGTGCTCACCCTGTGGTCTGTGTGGGTCCTAATGCCTGAGTATAGTGACGGGGACTCTATACTGTCAATAGAGTACCGTCTTTCAGAGGAGACGTTAAACCGAGGTCTTGACTCTCTGTGGTCATTAAAAATCTCATGACACTCATAGTAAAGAGTAGGGGTGTAACCCCAGTGTCCTGGCCAAATTTCCACTGGCCCTTGTCTATCATGGCCTCCCATTAATACTCATCCATTGATTGGCTGTATCCCTCTCTCCTCTCCACCTGTAGCTGGTGTGTGGTGAGCGCACTGGCGCCGTTGTCCTGTAGCAGCCATTGCATCATCCAAGTGAATGCTGCACACTGGTGGTGGTTGAGGAGAGACCCCCCCAACATGATTGTAAAGCGCTTTGGGTGTATGGCAATCCACAGTAAAGCGCTATATAAATGTGTCATTCGGCGGAAAGATCCTGGGTGAACTCTAACGATATCCATGATCCCTTTTTGACTGCCGTGTTCCTTAAAGATAACCCGGACAAGCAGGTCCCTCACCCACGGGGGAGGCCTTGGCGCCGAGGAACGGCACGCTTCGGGAGCAGCTCGCAGGGGAGGGGCTCTGTCACCAGCACTGCCTCTGTGGCCCTCTACGACCGCCAGCAGTTGGAACCTTCGCCGGCTTACTAAGGTTCCTACCCGGACTCATTTGACCCACGCACCTCGGCTGATTTGCACAAGGTGTACCTCATATTATTTGCCTTTATAAGGCGCAAATTTTATGACACTAGTTGCAAAGTCTTATTGTCCTATGGAGGTATTACTGAGTGTCTTTTCCCGTGTTTGTTTTCCCATGTATGACCCTGGACTGTTTATCTCGACTGTGATTCTAGCTGCCTGCCTTTGTGACTGTTGCCTGTTTACGTATTATTCTCTTGGACTGCCTACTACATACCTGTCTGCTTGTGATTACGATTCCTGCCTGTTACCTCTGTTGAATAAAGCTTTGCAAATGGATCCGAGCGACTCTAAGCCTATGTTACAATACCAATAAACAGCTCATTCATTAACTATTATAGTCCTTTTAATAATGTTTTAATACAATATTATAAATGCATTAGATTAATAGTATGGACTAAGACAAGTGATTATAATGGGAAAAATACTAAACAGAAAACATTTCAGTGTGACAAACTGCTAAATAATCTTTATGATGATTTTTCTGCTGGGTTACTGGAACTTTGAATTCATGTTTGAGATGTTGAACTGCCTCCAGCAGCCTCCCTTTGCTCTTCCTGTCTGTCTCTTTTTCGTGTATTAGTGAATATTACAAGAACAGAGACAATAACTGTAAAACAAACCAGCTGAACTCATTCAACACCATTACACATAACAAAACTGACTGATTGAACAAAAACTGATCTACAACAGAGTGCATTTCTCTTTCACAAACAGCACTAACTGCACACATACTCTCTCTCACTCATATATGGACTAGAGCTGGATCTCTGTGGAGCAAGTAATACTCACAGAGCACAAGAGGAAGTTGACTGAGCTCCATACTGACTGAATGATGACAGACGGTTAAAGACACAGGCGTGGTTAATGTTAGGTTTCTATTTGTCTTTAGTTTAATTTTTCATAGTCTTCATGTTTTGATTTTTGTTTTCATTCCCATGTGCTTTGTCCTTATTTGGTGTTTCCTGTGTTTATGTAATTATTGGTTAATTTACTCCCAGATGTTTTCCCCAGGTGTCCTGAGTTTTCCCCTTGTTATGTTTAGTACTTAATGTCTTTGTGTTTTGAGTTTCAGTGTCAGTCGTTAAATGTGTTATGTCGTGTGTATATTGCTTCAAGTATTTGTTATATTATGTTCCTGAGTTATTATTAAAAGACGTTTTTTGACCTTATACAGCATGGAGCAGGTAGACGAGTTACTCCTTGAAATCCATCAAGGAAATAGATCATCCATCTCTGAGCCTGTGCCTCAAGAGTGCATCAACGAGCCCGCACCGCAAGAGCGCCTCTCTGAGCCTGCGCTGAATGAACTTGATCCAATTCCCGGCGGAATCCCCTCCGCAATTACGGACAGGAGAGCAGTGTCCAAACCTCATTCTCGGCTTGCGGCCAGAAGAGGCAATCACCGGTCCCCTGCCGATTCCAGTCTGCCAGTAACAAGCCACGTTCTGGAGTTGTGGCAGGGAGACCCAATCCTGGATCCAGTGCCTGATTTTCAGGCAGGATAGCCGATACCGATTCCAGTTCCTGATTTACGACCAAAGGGGCCGATACCAGTTCCTGAGTTATGAACAGGAGAGCTGATCCCGATTCCAGTCCCTGAGTTTGCGCTTTCAGAGCGCCTCCATGAGTTTGCGCTTCCAGAGCGCCCCCTTGAACTTGTCCCTCCAGAGCACCTTCCAGAGCCTGCGCTTCCAGAGCCAGCCCTTCCTGAATATCAATCAGACTGCCCTTTCCTAGGACACCAACACAACCCCAGGATCCTCATAGACTGTAAACTTCCCCAAGAATGTTTTTTTTTGGGGTTGTATGGTTATATGTTAGGGAGGGGTGGGAGGGGGATTTGGCCCCAGATCCACCAATCATGAGATTGAGGTGTTTTGTTGTTGAACGTATTATTGAACAGAGCAGTAGTCATTTACCCCCGACACCTGAGTGACTGAAGAGGATTAACATTACGTTTGGTTCTGAAGGGAAACGCGTGCATGATCGACCGAAATACGTTTATGTGCAAATCATTCATGATTGCCGTCCGCTGCCTATTGTGCTGACACCTTTGTTTGTTTTAATGTGTTTTATGTTTTCCATTATTTTGTAATAATGGAAAACATGTTATGTTTTATTTTTTTTTTTAATTCTCCTCGCTCTGGGGGTCGAGGTGGCGGACTTGCCTCTAATTTTAAACAGAATTACTGCTGTCAAATGTTAACGACGGATGTCTTTTCCAGTTTAGAACTTTGTCATCCACCTAAACCACATAAGGATTTTATTATTGAGCTTTCAGACTTTTTTGGAGGAATTATCCACAATTTTTATAGACTTTTAATCCTTGGGGATTTTAACATAAATGTACAGTATGCTGCCCATCTAATAATTTAGCTAGAGAATTTTTGTGCATTATTGACTCTTTTGATCTGACTCAGCTTGTAAATATGCCTACTCATATGCATGGTCATACTCTGGATTTAGTGCTTTCTCATGGGTTGTCGTTACGAGACTTTAAAATAGACGACCATCCTATCATCCGATCACAAGCCTATTATGTTCAGTGTCTCCACAAATGTGAAAATTTCTAGACCTACTAACGCTGTTCGATGGTCTCGTATGTTCACATCAACTACATGCACTAAGTTTTCAGCTGTCTTTAAGGAGGTATCCCAGTCACCTGACTTAGTTGGTGATGATCAGAGTGGTGCAGATTGTCTTAATCATTTTAATATTATTTCTGCAGAAATTTTAGATTGTGTGGTTCCTAAAAGGCTCAATGATGACACTCGGGCTCTTTGACAGGGCAGAAAAAAGGTGGAAAAGGATAAGCTGCAAGTCTCATACGAAATATTATGGGACAGTCTGATACAATATCAGAAAGCAGTTAAAGCAGGAAAGTTTAAGTACTTATCAGATCTGACTGAAAATAACTTTCCCAATTCTAGAGTACTTTTTTTCCACTTTTAATGCAGTGATTAACCCTTCAGTTGATCTGTTCCCTACAGAGTCCCAGGCTATGTGTGACAAATTCTGTAAATTTTTTGTGGACAAGATAAGGGATATTAGGCTAGATATTCCTTCTTCTTGTTAAGATCCTTCTGTCAACATCTTGAGTGAGTTCGAGCCTGTAACTTTGCCTGCTCTACAAGATATTGTAAGCCAGCTAAAACCGTCTAAATCATCTTATGACATTCTCCCTCCTCGTTTTTTTAAACAAATATTTGAGGTGATTGGGCCCACTGTTCTAAAACTTATGAACAGTTGTGTTGGAATGGCAATGGGTCCTGAAGCATGCCATTGTGCATCCACTTTTAAAAAAGCCTAATTTAGATCCATCAGCACTGACTAATTTTAGGCCAGTCTCAAACGTTTCTTTTATGTCAAAAATCTTAGAGAAAATAGTATTTCACCAACTACAGAGTTTTCTGGTTAACAACAATATATTTGAGGTGTTCTAATCAGGTTTTAGAAAAAAAATCATTCAACAGAAACAGCACTGGTTAAAGTTTTAAGTACTGTTAGAACTGAAGGCGGCATTTGACACAGTCGACCACTTTGTTTTAATTTCTCGTCTCGAGCAATGGGTGGGCATCCAGGGTAATGCAGAGTAAAATGCCAAACTGATCGGGCTGTCGACCATAGTGTGCTTGCCAGCCTAACTAGGACGTGAGATTCATGAGACTACCACCTTCAACTTCGGACTACTAACATTTGCACCTATTCCGCCGGATTTGTTTACATCTGTCAACCTCGCAGCACTGGACGCGGAGGAGGTCTCGCGATGTTATACCACGAGAAGTGGAATGTTTTGCCGATGTCTGTCCCTGCTTTCAACTCTTTTGAATGTACTGTATGCAAGTTACCTGGATCTTCGCCTACCATCATTGCTGCTGTTTATCGTCCACCTAAACCGAACAGTGACTTTTTAAATGACTTTGCTGCTTTCCTTACTCATCTTGTCATTTTCTCCCCTAATATTATCTTGCTGGGTGACTTCAATATTCATATGGACAATATAACATCCTTCTTACCAGAGACTTTATGTCTTGCCTAGAGAACTGTGGGCACATTTTGGACTTAATTTGTTGCTCTGGTGTCTCTTATCTCGATCAAATGACTGATGAACTGCCTTTCTCTGACCACTCTCTCCTCTCTTTTAATCTTCAACTCTCTATATCTATCCCAAAGCTTCGGCGCACAATTACTTTTCGCAATATCGAGAACATTAATTTGGACTCTGTTCGATCCAGTATTGAATCGCATATTGCCACTCCTAATTTAACTACCGTTGATGAGTTGGTTTCACATTATAACACCAGCCTTCATCATATTCTTGATTCTCTTGCCCCGTTTAAAACCAAGTCTGTTTCATTTTCCCTCTCTGCCCCCTGGTTTACGCCGGAACTTCGTATCATGAAAGCGAAAGGCCGGCAATTAGAGCGACTTAATAAAAAATCTGGGCTCGTGGTTCACAAAGACATGTATTTCAACAATCTTTTACATTATAAGGATTGTATTAATCATACTAAATCTGTCTACTATTCTAATATAATCTGCCTGAATGAAGGCAACACTAAATCTTTATTCTCACTGCTAAAACGTGTTACCCAACCCCCTGATTTGTTGCCATCACATCTGTACTCTTCTGCCTCTACATTTTCTGATGTAATTTTTTATGAACAAAATTGAGACTATCCACCACTATCTTGGTTTGCAATCCGCTCACACTACTATTTCTGAATTCTCTCCATCCATTCACCCTTTTTCTTTCTTTTAACTTCCCTCTACCTTAGAAATATTAGATCTAATTCTTCATTCTAAGTCATCCACCTGTCTGCTTGACCCTTTACCTACATCACTTGTCAAAGCCTGCCTTCCATCACTGCTCCATATTATATCTGCTATTATCCATTTTTCTCTCTCGACTAAAATTGTTGCTACATCCTTTAAAACTGCTGTAATAACCGATCCATCTAATTTTAACAACCTGCGTCCTATCTCTAACTTACCTTTTATATCTAAAATCCTAGAAAAAGTGGTAGCCAAACAGCTCCACTCTCACTTATCCCTTAACAACCTGCATGAACAATTCCAGTCTGGCTTCCGCCCTCTCCACAGTACAGTAACTGCTTTAATCAAAATAACTAATGACCTTCTCATGGCGGCAGACTCTGGTTTACTCTCTATCCTCATACTTCTTTTTTTTGAGTGTGGCTTTTGACTCCACTTGTCATTCCATTCTTCTAAATAGATTATCTTCCATTTTTATTACCCACAATGTCTTTAACTGGTTCACATCTTACCTTTCTGGCCACTCCCAATTCATTCAGCTCAAATGATTTTCATATCAATCTTTGTCTGTTACCTCAGGAGTGCCTCAAGGCTCTGTCCTGGGACCCCTTCTGTTCACCATCTATCTCCTTCCCCATGGCAATATTTTCAGGAAATATAATATCCAATTCCACTGTCATGCAGATGACACCCAGCTTTACTTTTCAACTTTACCCACCCTCACCCTTCCACCCGCTGCCCTTACTGACTGTCTGGCCGAAATCAAAATCTGGTTTACATCTAATTTCCTTAAACTGAATGGTGATAAAACAGAGATCCTTCTAATTGGTACAAAATCAACATTATCCAAATCCCATAACTTTTCACTTATAGTTGATAACTGTCCTGTGTCCCCCTCCTCTCAGGCCAAGAGTCTTGGTGTCATCCTTGATGACAACCTCTCCTTTCTTTCACACATCAATACCATTACACGATCTGCCTACTTCCACCTACGTAATATCAACCGTCTCCGCCCCTCTCTCACCCCTCACTCTGCTGCAGTTCTTGTTCATAGCCTTGTCACCTCTTGCCTAGACTACAGTAACTCTCTTCTTTTTGGTCTTCCTCAAAAAACTCTTCACAAACTACAATTGGTCCAGAACTCAACTGCCCGTATTATCACCAAATTTCCCTCTAATCACCATATCAATCCTGTTCGGCATCAACTTCACTGGCTCCCAGTCAACCACATAGAATACGCAGCATCATTTATTAATTTCCTCACTGCTCAACGTAGAAAAAATAATCAACACTTGCGACCGGCGCCAAGTTGTCTGAACGAACCCCCTCCTTCGGAAAAGGGGGAAGATCCCCTGGCATGTTTATAGCCTAGCAAGAGAGTTCCCTGTTGTTCTCAGACACACTGACCAAGCATCGAACTCCAAATGGCTCTTCGGGACACTAATGTAATTTACACTGGGACTCTAATGGCCTGGAGACCGAGCCATCTGCTTTTCGAGTGTGAACTTTGACATCCAGCAGTGCGGACTTAGGACAGGGACCCATTTACATAAACAATAGCTTTAATACATGGGCTGGGAAACTCTGTACGTGAGTGACCCCAGACACCTGCAGAGATCGGACATACACATTCTTGCACGCACACTCAGAAGGAGAGCCGCATGCTTTTTCTGTCTCAAGAATAAAGAGACATGGGGCAACACCCGTATAGGAAACCTGCATTGCATGGAATTAATATGTATCATGTATTGCCTTCACGTATTCAGTGTTGGTTCTTTTATTGTCATTATGATTTCTGAATTTGAAATGTGTGTGCGTGTGACGAATGAACGAATGAATGAAACGCAGACAGGGTGTTACCTAGGCATGCTTGATATGAAAAGGTAGCTGTTAATACGTGGAATCCCTTTTTAAGCATGTGTGATCGATTTCTGTAATCAGGAAGAAGTTATGAAACTTTATTAAAGTTAGATCAAACTTTGGGAATACCCTCCTCCCGACTGTGTTTTAATACATGTTAATGAACCAGAATATGTATTTGAGGAAAGCCAATGTGGAAAGGGAAGACCGCCCGCAACACTTGCTAATCCCACTTTGTGGGAGGGACGAAATCCCACAGGCTAAAACGTGTTGCGCAGTTCAAAACAGTGGCGCAAACGACAACACCAGGGCAAGAAACCAACCACAGCCGCGAGAAAACAACATTGTCCGTGCACTCTCAAAGACTCGCAACTCTACATTTTGGAAGAGGGAGAGCAGCAGCGCAGCTCCGCAAAGCAACGCAGAGAAACTTAGAACTTAGAGAAGTTCATGCCAGTCACTCTTTGTCAAGAAACCGGACGCCTCCACTTCCTCCTTCCTAGACAACACTGTAAGAACTGTTTGACAAACTACAGATCCAAACAGTCAACTGCAACGAACTTGCCAAACCCATCCTCAACAAGAGCAAGGACACCCAGAACCTGCTTCAATCGAGAGCATCCGCTAATTGGTAACATAAACTGTTTCCCTTCTTTGCTGACGGTGCCACTAAGATTTGAAGTTAAAAGCTAGGGTCAAATTCTCTGCTAAAGTATTACTTGCCAGTGGTGGTTTCAGATGAGTACTAGCAAGTGTTTGATCATCTCAGTAACTTTATTTCCCATCTTTAGACAGTGTGAGTGAATGTGTCGCGTTAATCCTAGGTAGTAGTGTTTGTACAGTAGATTAGTTTTCAACAAATAAATTGTGTTTCATTTATTAAGAACTAATTGTCTTGTGTATTGTGTGTGGAAAGTCAACATTGCCTAAAGGTCCTAAGCTACCCTGCTCAGATAGGAAACCCCTATATTTCTTTAGTTTGTTGGCCACAGATTAAAGTAACTGTTTAAATATACTTATTGACAGTGTTGGGCAAGCTACTTAGAAAATGTAGTGAGCTAAGCTATCAGTTACTCTACATTGAATGTAGCTTAACTAC
>JAUMHP010039678.1:0-10566 GCA_032361065.1 Enteromius trimaculatus | reverse complement strand
TATTTTGTGAAGAAAAAGAAACTGAACATGATGGAAGAAGTTGATCATTTTAAACGCAGCATCATCAAATTAAAGTAATATTAGGCCTTTTTCGTAGTCAGACACTCTTTAGGATGCAGTGCTTAGTTATAATAACAACAACAACAACAAAATAATTAAATACGTTTGAGAAGTAAATCTCATTACCAACTTTTATTTTATTTTTTAAATAATGTGTAAAGTGTAGTGTCAATGCACAAAAGACTGTTATACTTAAATGAAGATGTAGGGGGGAAAAAAGTATTGACATCAAGTGTTTTACAGACTGTCAAGTTATCATGTATACTGCCTGTGCAACACATGCAAGAGGCTGAACAACTCAGAAGTGAGGCTGAACAACTGAGCTGCTTTTACTTACAGCAGCACAGCACTTCATAAACGAACAGCAGCCTAGCTCCACACAGATATACATCAGCTTCACTAAAGTAAGAGATAAGGACTTCATTTCCATCACTTTGTGATTAGTACATTTAAAAAAAACCCAAAACAAAACAAACAGAAGACCACAAAGTGACAGACAAAACTGAAATGATCTTTAGTCAGACAGTTGCTTCAACTCATAGGCTGGTTTAAGTTATGATACTTCCTGCACAAGACAAAAACTGAGGTGGTTGAGTCATTTTTCCATCTTTTTCTCTTCCGGTTTCCCTCCCACTGCCCCAAAGGAGGCAGTCACGATACAGAGGACGACAGGAAAGAAAAAAAAAAAAGCAGGAAAGAGAGAGGGTGTACATAAGCTAGAGCAAGCAGGAGCATCAAGAAAGGTTAGTCCGCAAGAGAAAGTAGGAGGAGAGGGAGAGATCGAGTTGAAGAGTGAAAGAAAGAGCACAGGGGATTGACTGCTAGTGGGAGGGAGGGAGTAGGTGGCAAATGCCATTGACAAGCCAGCTAAGTCTTCAATAATGAACCACTGGGTAGACAGGCCGGATGTCTTAGTTTGGGCAGCTTTGTAACTGGGCGGCTCCAACAGACTGACGAAGTGACTCAGGGTGTTAGTCACGCTGACAGACGTGAACACACGCTTGTCTTATCAGGGGTGTATGTCTTTGAGTCAGTGGTGAAACCTCAATATAGAATAAGATTCAGACCACTTTTACTCATTTAATGTGAATACCTGCCTACTAATAAATAATTAGCAAGTAATACTTGATTCAAGTGCAAGTTGCGGACAACCCTGCTTTACATTCAAGTAATTACACACTTCTAATAAGACAAAAAAAACAACAACAACAACCTTTAAGCTTTTTGCAATAAGTTAACTGACTGTTTGATAGCCTTGAGAGAAGAACCTAGTTTGGGCACTATTGACTTTCTGTTTACTGCAGAAGCCAACAGAGTTATCTGCAAGCCTCTACATTTCTTTAAAAACCTTTTGGTAACACTGGTTATGGTTCATACTACACTTCAACTGTTACTATGTAATATAATATCACAACTAACAGTTTTATTTTTTAAACTCCACATAGTAGCTGCTTTCAATAAAAACTAAGACTTTCGATTTCCAAAAGGCATCTGAAACTGCACGTAACTTTAAACCACTCCTCGAGTTTTTCCGTGGGTGAAAACAAACTTAAAGATTCATGTAAAATTACACATCATTCATGCGAATTATGAAACTTTAGTTAAACTGAAACCTGCATTCATGCACTCTTGGTTTTCACTATTACTTTAGTTAGACGTGTTTGCGTAAACTCGACTGAAAGAGCGTAACGAAATACAATTTTATTCTTTAATAACCGATTGGTTTGTAAGAAAACCGTGCAGCCACACATTACAAGTGAACGTTAGTCGGGTCCAAACATCAGTGTGGCAAAATCGACCCCGTTAAGCAACCGAGACCACGTACGACGGATAGAAGAAAACGCGAGGTACGTTACCAAAGTTTCTGTGTTCATAGGCTCACACACAATGATCCATATATTAAAACTGACGTTAGTTTACTTTTTTGCTTTCCAGTTGTAGATAAACTAGTGTGGACGGAGTAACAGCTAAGCTCATGTATCGTCAACATAAACTCTAACGTTAATTGTTGCGTAAACAGTGTTAATACAAAAAACAATTTCCAAAAACAGAATGATAAGAAGGTTTTCTACCAGGCTCAAATGACACACAGAAGACAGTTTGTGACTAAGAGTCATTAACATTACCTTGACGAGGAAAGGGCACCATCTCCTCCGACGGGCTCAACTTCCTTCTTCACAACAGCGGACTCCACATCCAGTCGACACATAGAGACAGTGGGAATTCCGTTTTTTCTTTTCATGGACGCCTCGAACGCTGTGATGTCCCTTTGACCCATACCATTATGTTTGGCTCAACCAGTTGCTTCGTTGTTTAGCGTTTATTACAACCAACTACTCTCGCAGACGTGCGCGCGCACCGCTAGCCTCCGCGGCTAAGCTCACGGTGATGCGCAATGAATTAGCCAGTTAGCTAACGTTAGTTCGTAAAGTGCTGGCTTGGTCTGTATGGAACTACGAAATTAATTTACCCAAGATCCTCGAATGACCGCTACATTCTCTTAACTGGTAAAAATAAGATTTTTTTTTGTTTAAATCGGTCGCCGAACTTCGCGTTGAGCTTTTGGTCCAAAATTTGAACATTATTTTGCGTAAGCCTACGCGACCGATCGCGTCTCTACTCAGGCACGAGAAGAGAACTCTCGCTACTCTGTAGAATCAACGGGAAAAGAACTCAGCTGATTGACGGTCGTCAGGTGGGAAGGCTGTGATTGGCCGAACGCGCTCTCAGACCCGCCTAGTAACTGCCCCTGATTGGTGGAACGCCTGTTCTGGCCCCTCCTCTTCAGTCTATCACATTCATCCCCCAACATGCCCACAGACAGAAAACGTGACCGTTTGGAGCACCGGCTACCCGGACTATGGCACAAACAGCGTTGTAAACGGCACGTTTCTGGCTTTCCATGTCCTATTTGCCTCGCATCCCGTGTCTATTTTAAGAAGAAAAAACAAACATACGAATACTACAGATGCGCTAAGAGTTATATTTACTGTAAAATTCTATAAACGATGCTTTGCAAAGCTGATTTATATGCGTGTTATATAGTAGGTAATAAAACGTACTCATCACTAACATTATATAGTTATATATGCATAATACAACACTTTCTGACATCTAATATCTGCGCGCAAGCGGAGGGATTTAAACATTGACGTCACATCTGCTGACGTCACTTGCGTGAGAATTCGCTACGAGCAGAATGAAACCTTGACGTTGGAGTGAATGGAGGTCTTACTGTACGTCAGCTGTGGTCTCATTTTAATTTTCTCTCTTTAAATTGGATACAATATAGCACCAGCAATTACAGAGATTGATGTTCAAGTTTAATGACAGCTGATTTTCTTAATAGTTAATTGCAGGATTGTAAAAAAAAAAAAAAAAACACAAAATTTTCATAAGTTGTACCTTTTATTAAAAAACGTTAAAAAAGCTACAGTGCTCATATAAAATGTTTATACTCTATACTAGTTTAAGATCATACAATAAACAACATCCTCTTAGAATTTAAGTGAGACAATGTAGAAGAAAACAATTATGAAAGTTTAATAACCTATAATTTGCACAAACATAGTTTATGCAAAATTTTGACAAAAACCAAACAATACATATGTAACAACTGGGGGGAAATATTGAGCAAAATAAAACCGTCTCTTGACTGATTCTTAAGTATAAAAAAAGAATACTGTACTAAATGCATTTTAAACGCTTCATATGTATAAAGTGTGCTATGACACTCAATGCATAGAACTTGACAAATGCCTTCTCGTTATGAGGGGTCTAAAGGATTAATAGACTGATATACTTAAGCCAATCACCAATATATATAAAAAAAATCTTTGCTTAAACCAATAATTGGTGCAAAACAACTCACAAAAGCACTAATTCTGATTTACTATGTGCAAAAGGCTTTTGTGAATCAGGCTTATTAAGTCCTTTAGAGTTAAAACCCACCCTGAGTTTGACCACAGCCAACACTCACCATTTGCAGTAAATAAATTAATTAAATAAATTAAGTCACAATATAAAATGGGTTGGCCCCATTATACTTCATTTGTTGATAAGACAAAATATAAGAACTTTGACGTCTAACAACAAACAAAACCTTACGGCTGAGCTGATTGACAGCCAACTGAAATCAAACCTTGAGAGGAAAAAAAAAATACTTTGTGCAAATAAGCACATAAAATGTAAAACATGCATCATGTATACTTGGTGGCTTTTGTATATTGAAGTACTGAATAGTTCCTTTTGTTTATGGATTTTGAAAAACAAAAAACGTGAGTTGTTGCACATAAAATCGGTTAAAATCAATTTGTAGAACATGTACATAATGTACAGTAACATATTACAAGAAGAATCTATTGTAAAAAATATATAATTTATATACACATTTAGACAATCTTTTGTCTCCTTATGAAAATATCCCAAGCTTTACAACTTTTGTATACATCTTGTTCTGCTCTCCGTAGTGTCATGAGTATAACAAATAAATTAAATTTAAAAAAAAATAATAATAAAATAAAAAACAGCATGTCTGGACAGACAAATACAGAAAAATCATTAAAACATACAAAGGGTATGCAAATAAGATTACTATGGTCAGCTCATAAAAATCAAGGCCATCCTTCAAAAGACATCAACTCTTTTCCCTGAAAGGACTCCAGACTTTACTTGCTTTCCATAAGGAACAGAAAAGCCAGTAACATTAAGACAAGCGTGTAAGTCTCTGAATAAGGTCAAACCTAAGAACCTACAATGATTTCCATGATGTGATCAAGTTCATTGAGATCAGAACGACAGTTCGGGGTGGATACTATGGAAGGGGAACTGTGTGAAGGTGCCAAGCTGTCAAGGAGGTCATAAGGGCCTATCTTGGGTGCGCTCTGCATTCCGGTAAGCATGGTGTCCAGATCATAGTAGGAAGTGTCCACATCAGAGAACAGCTCCTCAAGAGCAGAGTCTGGACCTGGGGAACCGTTTTTTATTTCAAAGGTCCCAAAAACTTGTCCAATGGTCTTTGGACTCTCTTTAGAAGCCCCATCCTCTGTGTCGATCTCCTCATCTTCTCCTGAACCAAGTCTAGAGTCTTCAAGGACCTCTTCATCCCTCTCTACACCACTGAGCTCACTCTTCTCCCAGCACTGGCCCATACGCCCTGCCAGGCACACATTAGAGACAGTATCTGTAACTGAAACGGAGCACAGCGTCTCATCAGCTACCACCTCCTCTTCACGGCAACCTTCATAGCTGATGACAGAAAAGAGTTTAGGTTCTGCATCCTGTTCTCGCGACCTGCAGAGGACCTCAGTGGCCACTAAGCGCTCAGAGGGACTCTGGCCTGGATTGCAGAACGCTTCAGTGACCATATGCCAGCTGCCATCGTGGGTCATCTCCTCCTGAATCTGCCTGACTGTGTTGGCAATGAGAACCGAGCGGCAGAGGTTGGGCTCCACCAGCATGTGGCATAACTGCAGCTTAATGAGGGACATGTCCAGCAGCGACTGCCGTTGCAAGCTGTACGAAGATGCCACCCTGGCACCTATCAGGCTTTCATCGGATATCTCTTCATCACCATCGGAAAACTTACGCTTGATGCCCTTGGAGAACATGTTTAGCCTACAGAAAAGAAGAAAAAAAAGCCATAGAGATGGTTAGTACACATGCATCCAATTCTGGTCAAAGTCAATACTGGCCCTATTTTTTAGATCTATAAAAATTTTAAACTATAATATGAAACCAATGGCAAAGAATAAAATGTAAGCAAAATGTATGAAAGTATATTTATGTACTTTCAGCCTAACAAAAACATACAAACAACAAATTCAGAGCTACATTATTCTTTTAGAACATTTAGATTGTATAAAATCCTTCGCCATGAATGTCTATGTATACAAAAATAAAATGGATAATTAACTATAATACCATAAATGGGCCTTGATAATAATCTAATATGACTGACTATAGATAGAAAAAATGTTTTAGTCGAATAGAAAATTATTTCAGCAGAAACAATAAACTCCTATGCTTCAGAATATTTTGAATACAAAAGATCACATCTTACATTCATGGTCAATCCACAACCACCTAAAGTATGCATAAATGCATTAAAAATGTAGATCTTTGCTCATGATGGGAATTTATAGTAATCTACATTAACTCAAATCAAATGATTGATTTAGCTAATAATATGTTGGAATTGTGCTCAAAGCCCTTGAATATAGATAAAAATGGAGGTGAAAGTAGATACCCCAAACAGAAAGTCTAATGTGGAGAGCCACAGTACTGAGACGAGGACTCCCTGTCTCCGTGGCCAGCCAACCAGGGTTACAGGAGCCTAAAAGTAACAAACATGCATCCAGTATAGGAAAAACACATGACACCAACCAGCATGACAAAGCACATTATCTGTCATCACACTAGCTCTTGACCGACTGAGTGTTTGTGAGCGTGTATGTGACTGTGTGTGTATGTATGTTGGGAGGAGTAGGGAGGGGGGCACGGGGACCTCTGATCGGCTACATATACTGGTGGGTAGGTGAAAGGTGGGGAAGACATAAGACGGTAGCTAAACAATGGTAATGAGTTACATTTTACACATCAAACTCTATGCAAAACAAGCAAACCAACAAATCCATTGAGTGCAAGCACACAAAAAACCACCACATGTACTGCAAAGTCATTTCATGTTAAGAGGGATGACTTAACATAATGGAGATGATTTGCTTGACAGTTAACCAAGATCACACACAAGAACTTTAAACCCATAACCACACTGTTAACCAGATATTAAGGGCATGGTGGTGTGCCTACCTGAAGCATGGGTGACATCCCAGCACTGTTGAAAAAGAGACCAGAGTGCAAGCTGACACAGATCCACTGCAACTAAAACTACAACCAACATTTCGTACACCAGCACTGCATTCATTTAATAATAGAGTGCCACAGGAAATGAGTCCCAAAACTGGAAAACGAGAACCTCTTTCTGTCGTGCCGAAGTCATTGGGTTTTTGTTTAAATACCTGAAATAAAGTATGTGATTAACACAAGCGCAATATATTTCATAACATCAAATTCCACTCATTTTTGTTTTTGAATTTTGAAAAAGCTCTAAATGGAACTTTATAGGCAGCCGGGAACATTAAACGGAATTGAGGCGAATATCGACTTTGACAGCCATGTTGTGTTTATGCTCATGCTTTTGAAAAAAACATTATAACCTTCCAAATTGTTGCCTTTAAAGATGAAAAGATTTGGCAAAAACTCTGTGGTGAAGACAGTGAAGTCCTGCGGCTGTGGTGTAGTTTATTTATAGCTATCGCTTTTTTATTTCAGCTAATTGCGCTTAGGCATCAAAGTTGTTCCTTTGTGATTATTATTAAATATTTTAGTAGTGAGCAAAACATGAGAATCATAAACTTTCATTGTTCACATAGCTTCTTTTTTGCAATTATCCAGAAGTCAGTGGGAGAATCCCAAAGGAACCAGTATGATGATAACGTCTAGACAAAAATAAGTCATTCCTGCAGCACTCTAGATCAAAAAAGATTTTCAGGAGATCTCCATGTGCTCTTACTTAAGGTATAACAGTTTGAATTTGAGAAAACTGGAATTCTACATTGCAAGTGGTGGCACATAACGAATCAAGAGAAATGAATGAATAGAGAAAAAAAGAATCAGTAAACAATTCTCCTAGTAGCTGGAGTCTAAACTAAATCAAACTTACAGCGAAGGGGGCAATGGATAATTGATCCACAGTGAACGAATCATACAGGCTCCACCCAGACAGACTCACTTCCCCTCCCCCACAGCACTGACGTGGTCAAAAAGTGCGCTACTGGGTAAGTAACAAAATAAATAAAAACCAGTGAAATAAACACCCAAACTCTTACTTCAAAGGGTCGATGGAATATAATCCACTAGATAAATATAAAAAGGAGGTTACTCACAGACTCCCTGACATGCGAGACGGGGAAACAAAGGTATAAACCTCTCTGCTGAGACGACAAAGATGGAAGCCATTTTGATTTTTCAAACGGGTCCGCTGGCTAGTCAACTTCGCCAACCCAAACAGCATCTTCAACGTTTCCGAACGCTTACCGTGTCGACAAAATGCACGTGAAAGTGAAATATATTTTGGAAACAAACACACATGACAAGTAAAGGCAAATAACAGGGGCGGCTAAACATGGACCGCTCGTTCACTTCCGCAAACATGCCGCTTTTCGAAATCGACCGCGCTGCGATTTAACCATCGCGGATCGAGATCATTTTAAACGGCGCGTCTACATAATATAGATTGTATTTAAATCGCACGTGCCAGTGCGCTTAGGCTTACCTCGTGTTATTTGTGTTCTTTGGTGGCGAGCGTCATAAGCGTCTGTAGGCCGGGTTTAATACTGAAGCTGCTTCTCCTCTGGCCTCTCCAGCACAGATTGCAGTGAGCAGACGGTGAGCAGCGAGAGGCAGCCAGCTGCAGCAGTGAAAGGGCCGATGGGGGCGGACGCTTGCTTCTTGATCGACAGCAGGCCTTCGCAGGAACGGGGAGCCCCTAACAAAAGCGTCTGTGATTCTACCCTGGGCCCCAACTTCAACAATGCACATCTTGTTTTGGAGGCATCTTAAAAATGAAATGGACACGCACGGATTTATGATTTCTCAAAGTTGCTCATTTAGTGGACCTATTCCACTACCCAAAGAGTTTAATAGATATAGATAGCATTAAGAAAATTATTATATCTGAAAAATTCACATTTCACTTAAAGTGAGTTATATTGGTGGCTGTGTGAGATATTTGCGTAGTTATGAAGTGACAGTGTTTGCACCATGATGTTTCAGGGGATTTTTACTTTATCATGTAGCCGAACTATCAAGAGCATAGTATGTAAATCGAATCAAATCGAATCTGTTAATTCGTATCTCTTAAATGGTGTCTGTATGCTGGGGTGTAAAAACAATTGAGAAGCGAGAGGCGATGTTGGAGATACAAACTGTAAAAATAAAATCATTATTAAAATAAATTGTTTTATGTTGTTGCTTTTTTCTATTAAAAGATTGTTGGTATATTATAAGCCTATATAGCTGTACATTTTCTGAGATTGTTTTATGTTACTGTCCATTGCCATTTTGAACAATTTAAAGTAAATCAGATTTAGATTGTAGAACAAAAAGTTGATTTTTGATCACATATTGCAGCACTCACATTTAAAGGAGTGTAGTAAATGTGTTTCCCGCTATATATATATATTCATATAATTAACATTAATATATATATATATATTAAAGCTTTCTGACAATGTGAGTTGGGAGTTTCATCACTATTATCAGTAATTGATAGTAGCTGAATGTCACTAGATGACATCATAATGGCAAATTATTCACTGATCTATATATAGATAAAACGTTCAGTGGGCAAGATGACCAATTAGATAAGGTTTGTTCAAGAGGTTGCTAAATTTGTCCCTAAACCTTTGAAAAAACTCTCAAAAGGGATGGGGAAGTCGCTAAATTGGCAACACTGACTATAATACTGTGAAAAATAATGCCTTAAATTAGTTCAGGAATTTGTGTTTGTCCTCTGACCCTTAACTGCAGTGTCCTACTGGGCTCCATTTTGCTGACAAAATGCAATAGTACAAGCCACACAAATGACATTCATTTAAATGTTTCCCTTTGACAGACCTAGAGAACATTATCATGGTTGGAGAGTATTCGCCTCCAAATTAATGCTAAGTGAGTATGCGGACGTTTAATGTATCTGATTGTTTGACAGTAAAATGTGTTATATACTCTAGTCTAGAAGAGCAAGAATGTTTGTCACATGACACTGAGATTCATCGTACACTGTTCAGTGCCTCCATCTAGTGGCTCTACTGAAATACACCACTGCAAAAGATCACGCGCCTTCACTCATAAGCCCCGAATATTATTGTATGCCTTTAACTGCACTGGGTGTTTTTCTTTCTTCATTTTTATATGTGCACTTAAAACTGTTCCTTAATATTCGATATACAATTAAAATACGTCTAGCATGTACTTTGAACAAACAAGTAAAGCCATAAAAAGATCAAAGGTCAACATTTCGCAGACGTTTCCTGCCTCCTCGTTATGACGCACACAACGTATTCTCATCAGGTAAATGCAAACATTTCCTTAAGGTACGTTTTTAAACTGAATTTCCGTGTCGCTTGTATATTGAGTTATTATTGGCCTATTATTGATAACTTTGTATCTTATTTTTAGATCAATGCTTTACTTTCACTTTCTCTTTTTAGATCACTCAACGTGTAGCTTTTCTAACGAGCGCGTCTTTTGATAAACCTCCTTTTGAGGAGCGACAAGATCTTGACAAATCTTTTTAAGTGTCGGTAGCGACATGGCAGAGGCTATACTAGGAAATCAAGACCAGTACAGCTGCTCGGTTTGTTTGGATTTGTTGAGGGATCCCGTGACCATTCCTTGCGGACATAGTTACTGCATGAGCTGTATCAATGAGTGCTGGAGTACGAA
>JAUMHP010039677.1:0-10567 GCA_032361065.1 Enteromius trimaculatus | reverse complement strand
TCCCTGAAAATAATTGCACACCTCAGAACGTTTGTCAGCCAATCAGATTCAAGCATTCAACGGCCCCGTAGTATAAGGTTCTTTAAAAAACAACCAAACAGGAACCATATACTTATGTGTATTCCAAGTGATGGTCTTTTTTAACAACCATTTGATAAGTTCAGATGTTTTCATAGTACAATTAGTTTTTTGCTTTTAGAATAATTTAGTTTTTAATGACATGATCACTTTGTAAGATCAGCAGGCTGTTAATATTGCATCACACTACTATGCATTTATGACCTGTTAATGATTACAGCTAAGGCTTGGAAATCATTGCAGAGCGTTCCCACATGGAAATAACCTATATAAACATATATGTTTTAATGTAGGTTTTTAATATATGTGGCATATATAAAATTGGCCATTTTCGTATATTATATGTACATATATGCACATATATGCAATTTTGCCTATATGTGGCATATATACGTATATATGCAGCATATACAGGGTGGGCCATTTATATGGATACACCTTAATAAATGTGTATCATAAATGCTACCATGGTCACCACCCATCTTGAAAAGTTTCCCCCCTCACATATACTAATGTGCCACAAACAGGAAGTTAATATCACCAACCGTTCCCATTTTATTAAGGTGTATCCATATAAATGGCCCACCCTGTATATTATCATATATGTTGCATATATACGCATATGTGCCGCATATATATTATCATATATGTGCATATATACTGCATATAGGTTTCATATATGCGCATATGTCCTCATATAGGTTCTTTCCATGTGGGGTTTGCTATCAGTCCCAGTAGGAGCATGACTTACATCTCTGTTATTGTGTGTGTGTGTGTGTGTGTGTGCTTTATAACTGTGAATGTTGGTGCAGTTTGTGTGTTTGAGTATATTTGGGTCATCATCCTGAGGGTAAAAAAGATGGATATAACAGTAAGGGCTAGAGGTTACCCATAATGCCTTTCACTCCGTGACCCTGCGTACTGCCCTGTCTTGTACTAATGAGTGCAGTTATCCAGAGCATCCATGAAAGTGCTGCGAGTGACAGTGAAATGGTATTTTGACAATCACTTTGTAACATTTATCTTGAGATGGCCATTTAAAATCACATGTTTGTCCCGTCAAAACACCAAACAGTTGAAGTGAATGTATTGTACGCTTCCCTGAGGACTAAAAAGGGCTCTGCTTGAAAAACACAGAAATGCTCTTACGTTTCTGCTCTTGAGATACACTGAGTGGGATTTGTGTCTTTGAGAGGAGCTGGGAGCATCTTTGTGGGCAAACAGCTGGCCTTTATTTCTGCTTCAGAAACTGGAGCTCTCACAACACCCCCCCCAAACCCTGAAAATCTCATTTACTTTGTGTGAGTGGCACGAGAGAAGCTCTCTTTCCCTCCTTTCCTTTCGCCCTCTGACACACATGCACACACACACAAACAAATACACACTTCATAAGTCTTTCATTTGGTTGTGTCTGGCAGCCTGGCGATGTTGTTTCATTAAGACTGTTGACCCGCTTTGGTGGCACGTGCCTCGACCCCTCCTCCCCACTCTGTTCACTGAGCTGTATCAGGGTCAAAGTCCTGTCTGCCTGCCCCAGCGCCGAGACACTTCAGATAGGAGAAACAGATATGAAACAGTGGATCTGAGCCATGTATCCTTAGATTAGAGTCTATAAATAGTCCCTTTATAAACTCACCCAAGAGATCAGGCTGTTGGGAATGATGGATTTGATGTGTGATATGTAAAGGATAATTTACATTCAACAGTCATACTGAATCACCCTGGGGTTTGTGATTATCTCATGCTCACCAGGGCTGCATTTATCAATAATATTGTGAAACATTATTGCAATTCAAAATAACTGATTTCTGATTTAATGTATTTTAAAATGTAATTTATTCATGTTATAGTTTGGGTGAGTTTTCAGCAGGCACATGCAGCGCCACATAAATCTTCAGATTGCTCGGGAAACATTTCTGTAACTAAGCCCATATTTATAATCCATTATAAGGGTATTTTTAAGGCATTATAATGAATAATGCGTAATGCATTAGAAATAACTTTATAATATGTTGCATCATCTCATGAATATTCATAAGAACTGTTATAATATTTACTTATTTGAGCTTTTAAGAGTGTTCGTCGAGAGGCTTCATTGAAAGTGTTACCAACATTTCAATTTTGTGCTGCTTATATTTATTATTATTATTATTATTTTTGTGATACATTTGTTTCAGCTAATACAGTGTTTGTTCCATGTCAGAAAGCACATTTTTGCTTTTGCTATGCATGTTGTCTTCTTCTTTTTTTATCATGTTAATAGCTTTATGTATTTGTTAAACTATTAACATAGTTTAATTTAATTTTGTGTAATAAAAGATTTTGCTATGGTGTTGGGTCAGTATTTGATGTCCAGTGAAAAATCTGGGTCCTGAAGCAAAGCCACTTCCTTAAATGACACAACCACACATTATTTATTATATAATAAGGTCATAAATAGATATACTGCATTGCTCATTTCAGAGCTGTGGTGAGCGGTCCATAGACCTGCTGCAGACCCGTGGCTGAAAAAGAATTGCGATGAGGATAATGAGAATATTATCCTGTTATTATTCAGGACAGGTTGTGGCTCATTTACATAGGTGACATTTTGGTGTTGTGTATAAACAAGTTCCACTGGGAAAAACATAGAAACTGCAATAGATCTAACTCAGTAATTGCTAAATGCACAATACCTTACCTCTGCAGTGCACTGGAAATACTGCATCTGATCTGTTTTGTATTATGTTTTTAACTTTATTTTCCACATGCAGTTTTGTTTTATTATTTTTCTTTTCAATTATCTTTTTTCCTGCTGATATCTCAGCTTGTCTGTCATATTAACGACCTGACTTGCAGCTTTTCTTTATCTCTGTCTCTTCTGCACCTCATATCTGCTGCATCACCTTCTACTCCTCATATAGCTGCCTGCACTCTCCTGCACCTGAACTCTCTCTCTCTCGCTGTCTCTCTCATGTCTTTCTAAATCTCTCTCTCTCATTCTTCTCTTTGTGATATAAATAGCTTGCCCTAGTTTGTGATAGCTGCAGTGGTGCCAGGGGCTGGTACGGCATGGTACGTTCATGAGCGAGGTAGACTGGCAGTCTTTACACATGCACATTTGTAAGTCATAATGATGGTGCAGTGTCTCTGCAGTGCTGTGTGCATGTTCGTCTGTGTGTAATGACACTAACCCTGTTAAGCTTGGTCTCTTGCACAGATTGTCTTGCGGAATCATCCTTCACTTTACTTTCATAATGTTTTGTTTTAAGTATGGAGGAGTTTTATTTTGATTGGTGTGATTGAATAATAACAATGCACACATTTAGGGGCACTATAAAAATAAAATTAGAAAAGAGAAAAGGTACGGGTAATTTTCTGCCAGGACATTATCAGTTTTGGATTTTTCTTTTAAAACAACACAATGCAATGTCAAACTGTAGTGCAGAAAATAACCACATTGGGCCTTATTTTTACTCACTAGTGGGCAGTCCATTGTAAACAGCTTACTGTAAAAGAAAAAGAAGTATATTTAATTAACTGAAGTAATGAAAGAATATCTATAAAATCTGTTTTCTGCGGTAATTTTATACATTATGAATTTATGACATGTTTCCCCTCTTTTACTACAAGTTTAGTTGTCACCTGGAACTGTTTCCATTACTGTTAGTAAATCAGAGGAGCAGGACAACAATGACGGCATCGTTTGTTGGCAGAACCGAGCCGTTCTGCGGCGTTCTGCGTTCACTTCTCTGAGGAGCGCGTGCACATCAGAATAGACAATCAAACGAAGAAGGCGCTGACGTCAATGTGGCGGCTGAGCTCTCTGATTGGCCAGAGCGGATGAACCTGAGCAGCCTTAGAGCGCTCGCGGAGCAGCATCTCAGTCAGAGACAGCCAGAGAGTTAGAGTCATTCACCTCACCAACACACAGAAGACTTTCGGTCTCAAAGAGACGCACGAAAAAGAAAGAAGCATAGTGAATAAAATACCAAATTTCTTTATTTATCTGTTTACAAGCTTCAAAAGAGGGAATGCCATCGATAAACATGAAATTGGAGATGTTGACGCTCATCGCCTGCGATGTAGACACGGAGGTGTTTACATCCGACAAAATGCAGGTACTGCAAGTTTATCTATTAATATGAAAAATAGTAAAACAAATAGTAAATCCATGCTGTGAACGGTCAGTGTCTGTGCGCGAGGAGCGCTTTCACGGCATGCGCGCGGTCTGTGTGACGTTGCACGCCGCCAGTTCATTGTTTCTCATCGCTGGAATTTTTCTCAATGAATCCGCAGTTCACATTAACATTCTGCTGCATGCGCACCGATGGCGTCAATGCTCTGAACGACCTCGATGCGGAGCAGCTCCAGACGGGCTGCGCCACCCGTTTGAATGGGATGAGGCAGCTGTTGTGCACACTTAAGTTGCATTACATTAAGGCATAGTTCAAAACATAAATGGAAATTCTGCAATCGTTCACTCACTTTCATGTCGTTCCAAACCCTTCTTGTCATTTTTGTGGAGCAGAATGAGAGTCTATGTCCAAAAATTGTCAGTTCATGACAGTATTCTAATATTTGCCTTTTCATCTTTTGTGTTTGTGTGTGTGTGAGATCTATACTCTTAAAACCAATTATTTAATCATCTGCTGTAGACGCAGTTGCTCCTGCACACACATACTCACCTTTGCCTTTTGCAGGTATGTCAGGTAGAACAGCATGCTTCCACCTATCATACAGCGATAATCAATGATAAGGCTTAGTTTGCCTTGTAATTGGTGATGCTGCTTTATTTTATTGGTTAGAAATCCTCATTTGAAATTAGTCCAAAAGTAGGGCACCCAGACATACACTTTTATGTGTGCAGAGCCAGTGCAGTTTTCTGTAGTGTGCAGCGTTGAAAATGCACAGATGCTTTTTAATGTCAATAATTAGAAAAAATAGATTTAAAATTTAGAATTGCATTATATATATTTTTCTTTAACACCTTTAAACATTTGTCTCGCTTAAATAACAACTACACAAGTTTTTGCATGGAAATGCATGCATGCATTTGTGACAGTTGCTCAAATTGAGTGTCACAAGAAACAAGTGATACTAAAAGAAAATAGTGGCATTAAGCATGTGGTGTCAAAATGTCAATCTAGTTTATGTGTTTTCTATGTTTGGTCAGTGTTTCTGTGCCGTAAACTGCAAATAGAGAGGCAGGCAGTAAAGACAGACAGGTGTTTTTGTGCGGCTACCGCAGACTGCAGTGGCTCTGCTTTGCCTGCAGTGTCCTGCCCTGAACGAAAAAATGGCCGGAGAGGAAGAAAGACAACTTAAGATTTATGAAGAAAGTCTATGTCTGGAATTGTCAGTCAGTATATGTGTGTGTTGCTTCTATTCTGGGTTTTTGGCTCGGTTTGAGAACACAGGAGATTATAAGATGCAGCACGTGGGCAACAGACACTGATTATACTGATCTCTGCACAACAGCTTGGTTTTGTTTTTTACTTTTTCTTTTTTATCCACCGCTTAAATGTTTATTCATTCACTCTCTGCTCTGATTTTCCCACTGCAGGATGGGAGCATTGAAAATTCACTAGTTTACTAGTTTATAAATAAATCGATTAGGCAGTGCATAACGTGTCATTTGAAGTTTTAACTGGTTTCGTTAATGGATAAATTAAGGAATTCTTTAGGGTACGTGTTGTTTCTACATTAGATATTATGATGGATATGTACATAGCCTGTTAACTTTTCATCAATGTTTATCAGACTTGTTAGAGCAACTGGGATCTGAGCGCACTCACTGGAACAGGTGTAGCCTACAGTGGGTGTGTGTGTTCAATGGAAAATGATGTGCTATGGAAAATATGCAGACATCAGCACATTCAATCTGAAGGTTATAGGCAGGACTCGCAACATTCACACATATGCACACTCATGCACAAGCCTTCTAAATGGTTAACACATTGATGGCATGTTTGTTGAGGCCATAAACACATGGCTTTTAAAGTTCGACCGGATGCGTGTTTGTATTTTACTTCGCACAGATTCCTATAAGAAGTGAATGTCCATCAGGCATAATCAGCAGCTTGCCACCATTCAGTGCACATTATTTGGCTTTTTAATTGTACTTTTTGTTATTTAATGAAGGTTGTGTGATGAAGTGAAAGGAATTTAAGAGTTCTGGAGTGACAGTTCTACTCCACTTGCCCCTGAGCAAAGCATGAGAGACTTTTCCCTTTGCAATAAAGTCAATAACAGTTAGTAATGGTAGGTCTTTCAACTGATGTCTTTTCAGCTTAAAAAAAAGTATATTAGCTAGAGTAATTCACAAGCAGCAGATCTTAAAAAGAGACGTATTTCTAATATAAGGGCTGTTAAATATGTCAGTAACATGATCTGATTTTATTTTGCCCTGTAAAAAACAATTCATATATAAAGAGCATTTTGTTAATTGATAATTAGCAATAATTGAAAAAGTTTTTAGTAGGATAAAATCAATATAAATATATAATAAATAATACTAAAATAAACTAAATAAATAATAAATACACTAAACTGTGTTTGCAATAAATTTCTTTCATACTGTTTACAACAATACATTTACATATTTATATTTACATACCCTGTAATTGTACTTTTAGTATTAAGCTGGTATACTTAAAGTCGGCTAATTGGAGCTAATTTTCAATGCACATAATATTAATAATATTAATTTGTGCGTGTGTGTGTGGTTTAAGAGGATACAAATTTGTATAATAATATGGTTATGACTTAGGTATTACAATGAAGGTGATTTATGAGGACATTTTCAGTGTCCCCGTAATTCAAAAGACTTATAAAACATACTAAATGGTGTTTTTTTTTTTGAAAAAAAAAAAAAAAAAAATTATAAAAAACATTTATAAAAAAAATTTATAAAAATAAAAACACATTCTCCTGTAAGGGGTAGGTTTAGGTGTAGAGTCAGTGTAGGGCAATACCACATACAGTCTGTACAGTATAAAAACCATTGCACGTATGGAGAGTCCCCATAAACCACAAAAACAACATGTGACTGTGTGTGCAAAAATAATGAAAGAAACTGCAAAACAATAACAGCAGTTAAAATATTTGAAAAATGTTTGTCTAATAAATTGCCAACATGCAGACATAAATCAAGGTCAGTATGTGTGTATCAAGGTCATTGAGTGTTTTCATTTATCAGAGTTTTATAAGAAGGCAGGGTTAATTCAAGTTGCAAAATGTCATGTGTGATCCTCCAAAAATGTAAGCTACCGGTATTTATGAGTGCAGATTATTGTACAAAAAACAAACAAACAAAAAATCAACATTAAAACATTTGAAAATAATGCTTAAGATGCAAAAAAGTTCAAATAGTTTATTCAATGATAGGAAATAGGAACATTTTTCAAAGTTTTAGACAAACTATAGTCAAATGTTAATATTCTCAAATTGTTAAATAATTGCCTGAATCATCGATACTGCAGATATCTCTGTAAATGTCACAACAAATAGCACATTAGCTACAGCAGTGACTGACGGGTAAAACTGAAGGTAGCATAGCACTGAAGCACACCTGGATCAGGTTCTGCTCAGGTAGGTAACAGGATCTGAACTTTGGCGGGTGGGGAGGCTAAAGCCTGCAGCCTGAGATATAGACCTGCAACAGCCATGCAAGGACTGTATCTCTCTCTCTCACACCTTTTCTCTCTCTCTTCACTCATCTTAGATGGACTGATAGATGGATGAAACAGAAAGATGGATGGAGGAGGGAGGTTAGATACATCTGTAACCCAAGAGCATAGGCAGAGCTCAGATGTCACTCTGAAAGGTTAAAGGCATTCGTAGGTAATGATGACGTTAGACAAAAGGCTGCTGGCCACCCACTTGTGTCTGTTTTCCTGTGGGTCGGGTTACCAGCAGACACAGCCTGCACATTCTAGTCCTAGCGCTTCAAACAACCTTCCTGAATCCTCAGCACTTGCGGATGACAGAGCCAGGAATAAACATCTACTGATGTGGCAACTGCACCAAATAATGTAACTTTGTAGTCAGAGGATTAGGGTGGCACTCAGTGTAAATGAGACTTGTAAAAGTGTCTTTAAGCTGTATTATAAGTGTTGCTTATATCATATATTGTATAATATTTAATATAAAATAAATAATATTTAAAAACTTAATTTGTTCACAGTATTGTTAATTTATTTACTTTTAAATTATATAAATATTATATATATATATATATATATATATATATAAAACGGTGAGGTATGTTCCTGGTCAGCGCTATAAAGAGGGATAAACAGCAATGTGTTGGGCATCCAAGGCTCATCGATAGTAGAATGTCTATGGAGAGACTTTCAGTGATGGGCCTGTGAAGGTGCAGACTGGTCATGCCCATGATGTCCACAGTCAAAATTTCCTAGAATGTGCACACAAGCAACAGAACTGGGCCAGTGGAAGAAGGATGTCCCCTTCTCTTTACATTGTGTAATGTAAAGGCACCAGGATACACTACGGGAAGATGACGCGCTGATGGAGGCATTGTGATGATCTGGACAATGTTCTAATGGGAAAACCTGTTTCCGACCATGTGGACGTCAGTTTGACACAAGCCACCTACCTCAGCTTCAGCGCAGTATTGTTCCCTGATGACTCTTTCAGCATTTTTCAGGGTTTAAAGAAACATAATGAAGAGTTCAAGGTGTTGTCTCAGTCTGTTTAGTCAACAGAGGTTTTTTAGATATCAGAAATTCCGATAACGGCATGGAACTCTGGGATGGATATCACTGCGTCCATCTCTGAGCTCTGGAAAATCCCCCGGGGCTTTTTCATCAGGTCTGTCAATTGGATTTGTTCCCTACCATTGATTCTAGTATAAAACCACAACAGACCTGAGCGATAGCACCAATTTCACCAGAGCCAATCAGGGTGACAGCATTTGTTGTTGTTTAACTCTGTTCTGATAACGCTGAGGGAAAACAGTGCCCTCTGCATTTACAGCACTTGTGATGAATCGCTTCTGCCACTTACAGAGATTTCCTTTCACAGAAGGTCAGGGATCAGCTTCTTTTGTGCAAAACTGTTCTGTGCCTGGCGAGTTGGCACCTCGGCTGCTTGGATGAATGACTCATGTGTGACATTATGATAACATTTAGATTTTGTGTTCTGGGTTGGTCCTCCTGTTTCCAGACTCTGTTTTTGACAAAGACTTGATTTAAGGCAGCAAAGGTTCACTCATTATTTACTGACAGGCCGAACAATGAGCAACTGAATTACAGGAAACCTGATGCGATATGGTCTTTATGCGGACATGCAATGAAATTTGAGCATCTGTCGAGTTTTGTAAATATGTTTTTTGTCTATATTTAGGAATTTGTAGTTGTAATACAGTTTCTTTGAATCCACCCAAGGGCTTTGAATTGGCGGCTAGTCGTCAGAGTTGTGTAACATCAGCAGGGTAATTAAAAACATCTCCCACTCGTTTAACGGATTAATCTTCTTAATTATGTATGGTTCTATTCTCAGCCCAAAATCTTGCTACCGTCCCAGTGCACCATATGCCCCAGATTCTTTGGTCATACTCACTTTTTAATGGCTTTTAGTATTGAGTACATTTGAGTACATTTGTGGAGCTTGTCCTAAAGTCACTTTCTGAGACTGTAGTATGAGGACAAGAGGATAAGTTTACTACCAGCCTTGTAGTGTATGGAGCTGGTGATCAAATGATATTCACAATAATTTATCTGACAATATTTATTTAAGCTGCATTGCAAATATGCAGTCTCTTAACTAGTTAACTATATTCAAATCCTTATGAAATGTTGCTGTTTATCCTTTTGTACTACTATGCAGAAGAAAATATAATTCCTCTTGTAAAAGAAACTAAAACTATGAAATTAAAGTCGTAATATTACGAGAATAAAAGTCGGCCTAGATTGGGGTGCACCCGGAGATATTCTCAGCTTTCAAAATCTGCCAGTTTTTTAGCAAAATACAAACAATATGTATATTATAACATGACATATACATACAACTGTACCGTGTTTGGCAGACAGAAAAAAAAAGTGTTTTGGAAACAGTTTAATAGATTACAGTCAGATGCACCACAATCGGTCTCTACTGACTCTCTCAAATGATCTGTCTAATTCTCTGCAAGTTTCTCTGGCACTTCTTTTTAGAGGCTTTTTACTTCTAATAGGCTTGTTATTTAGATTGTCACCTCTCTAAACCTCTCTTTGACTCTTTGTGTGACTCCTCTTGTTTTGGGAGTCATAGTCATGTGCATTTCATCTTTCTGAAATACTTCTTACAGAATTTATAAATGGACAGTCCTGGACCAGTGCTTGACTGAAGAATTCTAATAACCTCACTACTAGCCAGACGTGTTTCCACAGAGGAACAGAAACCTCTCCAAATATTTCATCAAAAATGTCTACAGCAGGGGTCACCAACTTCGGTCCTGGAGGGCCGGTGTCCTGCAGAGTTTAGCTCCAACCTGCCTTAACACAGC
>JAUMHP010039676.1:0-10569 GCA_032361065.1 Enteromius trimaculatus | reverse complement strand
CCGCGGACAGACGCCGAATTGCGCCGCCGGTGTGCGTACACCCATAGAAAACAATGTGTTCGAATTATAAACACATGACGCGACGCGGCGCTGCGCTTCTCGTCCGGTGTGCGACCCCCTTCACGCAGCTTCTGTGACAAAACATTAATAATTACATCATTTATTTGTTTGTTTGTTATGTTGAATGTAGTATTCCCTGATAAAACTGCAATCGATCATTTCAAAACAGATTTGAATTACAATTCATTATTTTAATTATTGTCATTCAGCCTTGGCCCAAAGAAAATGTATTCATTAAATGTGATTAAAAATTAAAATTAAATCCAAAAAAACATTTCAAAGTTTGGAAGTAATATGATAGCATGTTTAATTGAAATACTTAAAATAAATTCTATATATATAGTGTATTAATTTATCTGTAGGTGTAGCTGTCAGCAGGACCTGTGAGCTCTTACCCTGAGTGTCCAGCTCTGTGTCATCTTCATCCTCCAGAGTCACATCGTGTGGGTTCTCGTAGTCGGTGAAGCTGAGGGAGTCCAGAGAGAGACTGTGAACACTGACGTCTTCATCACCCCTCATCTTCTACAGTTTAACAGAGCCATACGAAGGTCTGGTGTCTGGTATGAAGCTGGGTTATGTGTCTTAGCAACAGGTGTATATGTGACACCTGCACTACTGCTGGAATCCACCTGCGCTTGAAGAGAAAATCATTAAAAATGCATGTCAGACAGGTCACACACTCACATTCCTGCAGTCATCGCCCACGAGCTGTCTGCATTCGTTTCTCTCTTTCTTAAAAGTGTATGAACTGCTTGGATGAAACACATTTGCTAATGTAGCTGTTGTGCCCAGTGATCATTTAAAATGATGCCTTCATCACAAAAAATACATAAAACAATCCTGAAAACCTCAGATGAAATTAATCTCACACGTTCATGCTCAAAACATATTTACCGTATGTGTCTGTTCATTTGTTTGTGTGCGTCTGTTCCAAGGAGAACTGTTTTAGAGCTAAAATTGATGATCTTCTTTGGGAATACAAAAATGATGTTTACTATTTTTTTTATATTTATAAATGCAGAAATTTCAAATAAATAATTATAAACTTCTGGTCTGGTTTCAAAGAGTCACCAAAAAGCACAACTTTTGACTGATAAAAGTCTGCGGAACAAAGGTTTTTCTTCTAAATAGCCTATTTTGTTAAAACAACTCCAAAATCAAAACAAAACAAAAATTATGTAGGGCTATACAAAATACACACACAGCTAGGGGTTTAAATATTATGTAAATAAATTAAAGGACTTAAGGATTAAAGGAGACAGTCTTAATTGCTTTCTCATTGGCCTATATATAAAAAAAACTTATAGGGATTGGTTATAAAGGATTATACAATAAAGGATTGGTTTTATTTTATTCAGACTTATGAACTTAAAATGTAGCAAAGAAAAAAATGAAAAAAAATAAATAATAATTTGTAGTAAAATTAAATACAATTTTAAATGTAGTAGCCTACTTATCAAATATATCTAATCAAATCATTACAAAAAAGTGTATCATAAGAGCAATGCTAATGAAAATAATGAAACAAAGTTTCAGTCATCATCACATAACAAAAAGAGCAATTCATATCAACAATTTTTAAACGATTATTATTTATTTTATTTTTTTTAAACCATTTTAAGCCCAGAAGACGGTTGTGCGTGACGTCATCGCGCCGTGTTTGTCGTCTGCTGGTGGTAACGCCCCCTCGCGTTCAGCGCGTAGAATAAAGTCGGTTTGCAGTCCGCCGGTGGTCATGATCGCGAGTGTGCTGTTTTACGTGCTGTATCCGCTCTCGAGGCTCGTTGGTAGGGTTTCAGGTAAGACTCTGACGGTGTTGATGTCGTGGTGCAGGGCGAACACGTGCGTCTGAGCGGACACGATCCGGCTCTCTTTAAGAAGTCTGCCTGATTATCGCTGTTTATTAATATCCACCGGGCAGTTCTGCAGGCCCCTCGGTCCTGTCATTAATACTGACAAACCAGGCCACTACTAGTCTTATATCCCATCTGGTGATGATGATGATGATGGTGGTGGGAATACCACGGTACTGTAGTGTTAAGATAGACCGGGGCTAGTTGTCATACTTTCTTTTTGAACTTTTCGCTATTGACAGAAAACGTATTATCATTTTGACAGCTGCAGCAACAACAAATTATTAAATATTTCTCCTGGTACTGTTAAAAACAGCAAAACTACAACAGAATACAACCTGGTTTTACACTATATAATGCAAACCTGCCTTTCATCACCATATTAAGATATGTGGGCTCTCCAGTAAAACCTAAGCAGAATAAAAGTCAAGGTTTCTTCTTGCAGTTATTATTTGTATGGTTTGTCATAAATGCCTATAAATTAAATATTCAAAGAAAAAAAAGTCAATACAGGTGCATCAAAAAAATTAGAATATCATCAGAAAGTTACATTCATTACATGTAGACTTTTTTGTTTTAAATCAGGAATGTCAGAAGAAAAAGAAAATGAGATGCACATGCACCTGTAAATCAAAGAAAGAACAAGTGTAAAAAAACATTTCAATAAATAGTCAACAAATATATGATTCAAAACTAATATATAAATATAACATATTCAATAAATTAAAAAAAAAAAAAAAAAAAAAAATATATATATATATATAAATTGTTCCCATATGATTTTCTGTCTAGTAAAATAAATTGAAAAACATAAAACATAAATTTGTTAGAAAAAAAATCTGCTTTGGTTATCTAGTTCTGTTTTCTGTCAGTCTGGTTTTCGGTTGTTCATGCAGCCAGATGTGTGTTATTGTGAATGTATGGGTACTGACCGCTGATATTCAGAACGCTGCAGATTGGGAGTGTGATTAAAAAAAAGTTCATATTCAATGTTTTAGTCACAGTATTGCTGGTTACTTTCTCTTGTTTCCTGTGTTTTGCTCTGCCAATGCAACATATTTCAAATCCACTGCAGAATTAACCGCTAGCACACACTGACAGCCTGTCTGAAACAAACCCAGGCACAATTCTACACAATCCCTGACACCCCATGTGACATGCTCAAGTATTTCAGTTGAGCACCTCTCACATGTGATGATATCAAGTTTCAGAAACAGGGAAATTGCATGCGTCCCGAATAGATGTCACATTTATATCTTCTCTCTCTCTTTACAGAACTGTGGTGCAAGGCACCGTTTGTGTACATTAATGGCAAAGAGGTCTGGGATGGTGGCGGTGCTCTTTCTGGACAGCAGCAGACGAGCCTGTTACTGCAGTGGAACAGCACAGAAAACACAGCCACTGCTCCTGATACAGACCACATGGTCTCTGAGAGTCCTGACGGAGCACTGCTAGATCTGCTGGACGTCTGTGAGCTGAAAAAGACACCAGAAGAGTTGAACGAGGAAGAAATGCATGAAGACGTGCACAAATCACTGCGTTATGTCAATCAGACGGAAGCTCCTGCAGCATCTGTGTGTGATGGAAACATGGGAGCGTGGCAGCGGTCAGACAGTGACATACACCTCTCAGAATCAGCACTCCAGGGTTTAGGAGAAACAAATGATGAAGGTCATATGATGAATGAGTCTGTACCTCCCAATATTGAATATCAGCTTGATGCACATGCAGAAATAAATGTCTATGATGACCGTGAGGCGGTTTCATCCAAGTCAAATAGACTCAATCCCAGCGCTGACGTCTTCCTGGGGGTTGATTCTGCCGCTGGGAGTGAAGCCCTTGGCAGCCCGGTGTTTGATTTGGCAGCTTTGCTTGCAGACTCTCAGCAGGTTAAGGCACCAGAGGAGCCTGTCGGCTGGCATTTCCCCGTAGGCCTTGGGCTCTCACAGATGTGTTATTGCCCTTATTGGCAGTTTCCTGATGTCAGCTACTATCCTGCACTTCAGGACAGTGACAACATTGAAGGTGGGAATCCCAGATTTACTCTACAAAATATAAACTGCACCAGACAAAGCTTTGAATCTTTGAATGATTTGCTGTAGGTACGTTTAAAAGCTTTTTTGTAGTCAAACACTACAGATTTTTGGTCTTATTTAACATATATTATTTTTCAGTCTAGTGAAAAGAAGACAACCGAAATACACATTCAAGTGTTTATTGAATTGCAGTTAATCTATTTTTGTTTGTAGATGTCCGTTTCAAATGATATATTTAAAGGCTGTGAAATATCTACTTTATTTCAGCAGTGCTTACACACAACTTTACAGTTGTTTTCCTTGCTATAGTACATTCTGAAGAGTTTTATAGAAGGGTTTGTTCATATTATTCACACTGATGTCTTCTTCTTATTATTATTGTTATGCCTGCTGACAGTACTTTCTCGTAGGGATGTCATGAGTACTGATACTATGGTAACAAGTTGGTATAAATATTTTTAAATCCTGCAGGTTCTGTTATGCTATTATTGCTGTTATCCAATTATGGCCTTATATTACCACCTAAAGGGGTCATCCGGTGCCACATGCACTTTTACAAGGTGTTTGGACTGAAATGTGTGTTGGGAGTGTGTGTACACAACCACTCTACAGTGATAAAGATCCACAAGTAGTTTTCTGTTAATTTAATAAAAATAAGTTGCCCCTTCTGAAATCAAGCCACAAGCCAACAAAGTGTTGGCTTGTGACGTAACTGTTCAGAAACTGACCAAACACTAATACTAAAACAATCACAAAATAGCATGCACAACAACTTTTATTAACAACAAATAGCAGTTGTGAAAAAAGTGCAAATACAACATTCAGAATTAAATTAACATAAACCTCCAGGGGCCGGTTCCATAAAACAGGTTTACCAAATAGGCCAGGCTTATGGCAGATAGTCTGACTTGTTTTAAACCAAAAGAACTGGCAATAAGTCAGACGAACTGAATTAAGTCTGGTTTATACTCTAATCTTGTTTTATGGAACAGGCCCCGGGTGCTCGTGCAGAGACGCTCACACAAATAAATTAAATCACACCACCTGAACAACTTTTACGAACAAAGAAAAGCAGCTTATAAAAAAGTGCAAATAGACCCACAACAGTCAACCAGAGTTGAATTAACATAAACATCACCATCCATATTATAAAAAGTATTGCAAAGCAATAATTCTAAACAAAAGCTTCCAATGTTGTTTTTAACGTAAACCAAATCAAAATACCTGAATCAATTAAATAAGTAAAAACAAAAACACAGTGTGAACAGGAACGAATGCCAAGTGGCATCAATCTAGTCCAGATTTTGCACTAGAAAAACAGCATGTTTACTTTGTCCGGCTTTAACAGGGCATGTTGTGGACTGACAACTTTACCTGTGGTGCTGAAAGCCTGCTCCAATGGTGTGCTTGTGGCACAGGTACTTTCGTGCCACTCGCCATTTATCTGGGGAAAACGCCTGGCAGCATTTTTCCACCAAGTGGGTCCTCGTCTCCTTGAGTAACTGGCTTCAAACAGTAGGCTGTTATTTTAGCTCCGACTCGGTTCTTTACGGTGCCAATGCCGACGGGACCTGCCATTGCATCAGCTTTTTTGCGGCATATTTCCCAGAGTAATTTTTTTTCTTGAGGGTTCGGGTTGCTCCTCTCCCTCTTCCACTTCCACTCTGATGGCCACGGGACATGCTCCCTGTAAGCTCACGATCTCAGCCTGTAATTCAGCCTTGGTCTCAGGCAATGCGTTGTCATCTGTCTCATATCCTCCACGGTAACGAGGGTCGAGAAAAGTGCATTTTAGCAATATTTTGAGCACTGAATTAGATTCATACTTGGCCTCCAGCTTTGCTAGAATTTTTGACTGACTTTGTTAGCTGGAGGTCATTTTCTGACGCAGCCAACACATTGTCCCTGCAGAGCTGTAGTAAGGGGAGGATACAGGAACTGGCCACATAATTTTCTCCTGACAAAATATCAGTGAAGTCACCGACTGGTTTCAGTGTTTGGTGAACAGCTTTCAAGATGTCATGACAGGCTGCTCCTTCTGTCATAAGACAGGACGTGTCTGATCGCTTGGGCCTGCTCGAAGATGCGCTCCACCATTGCCAGTTTGGAGCCCCAGCGAGTAGCGCAGTCCTGCTGACGAATGGATGGATTTATTAATGAATGAATGATGAATAAATGATTAAATGAATGAACAGGCATAAATAAACAAATGAATTAATAAATAGAAATAAATAAATAAACAAATGAATTAATAAATGGGAATAAATAAATAAACAAATGAATTAATGAATAAATAAAGTCCATTGTGTATTTTTCCATTTGGTCAAATTTGCATGCACATATTTTTTTAGGCTAAATAAGTCCCTTATGCGTATCAAGCCTGCATTTATTTAATAAATTAAAAAAAAAAAAATGGTTTTCTATTTTGATAAAGCCTACTTTTTTTATATAATTTATGCAAAGCATATATGCCCCCTTTTTTTTTTGCTTTTGAGCCCCTGCCCCGGAGGAAATCTCTGCATGTTTTATGCTTACCATTATGAGACTATGTTTTGGGAGTCCCAAGTCCACTTGCTTCTTGTGGAGTTCATGCTTACATTGCCAGCTGTGTGAAAAAGACAATATTACGGCATAGTCCGAGGGCGCGTTCGGTTTTTTGCCTCAGGTCATGCAGTCCATTTGTGACAGCCAAGTTTAGATTGAGACCAAAGCAGTTAAAGGACCTGATTGCGGCATGAATGTTGGCAGTGTTGTCGGTGGTTATGGCTGAAAATTTTTTCTCATCAAGTTGCCATTCCTGAAGTGCAGCTCTGAGCGCAGGAGCAAGATTGTCCGCCATACGACTCTCAGGAAAGTACGTAGTTTGGAGGCGTTTGGATTCAAGTTTCCAGTCAGGTGTAATAGTATGGACTGTCAGAGACATATATGGTGTCATGTTAACTGACGACCACAAGTCAGTTGTTAAGGAATAACTGTCTGCTGCTGACAGCAGCACTTGAACATTGTCTCTAACTTTACTATATAAATGTGGGACGGCTGTTTGTGAGAAATATTTCTGTCCAGGCAGCTCGTACTGGGCATCTAGGACCTTTACCATGTCCTTAAAAGACTTTTTTTCCACTGTGTGGAAAGAGACCATTTCCTTCACCAAGTATTTTTTCACTGCATCAGTACAGGTTTTCCAACGGACACTGTCCCTTTTGTACTTTGTTGTTTTCCCGAAGACTCCCCATTATTGTCGGCTGTGTACTGGCGGTGGACCTAGATGATCATGTTAATGGTTTTAAAAAATATTTTTGGTTGGTGGTTCCCTGCCCAAAAATGGTCCAAAACCCACCCAAAATATTTGATTAAGATTTGTTTCAATTCGATCAATAGTTGGCCTAGTTTTTTTTAATGGCAATACTTAATGTACTATACTGCAGATAGCGACAAACACAAGTAACTGGCAAAATTACAACATAACCCGTTCTCATCTATGTCCTTTCTTCTCAAACACTATGCACTTTTACAGTGGATTGTAAGATTGTTGTTGTAAAATAATACCCAATTCATTCATAATAAAATTTAAAATGTGTATTTAGATTACATTTTCTATTTGAATAGTAATAGTAATATAATAAACATCAGTATTACTATTACTATATTTCACGTGCGTGAGTGAGAGAGAGACAGACAGGATTTAGCGAGAGAGCGAGAGATCTTGGGCCTACCTTTAAATGCAAAACAAGGAACATGCTGTCGGTTGTAACTTCACATGATGCTGAAGAACACAGCTGAACATCTGAATGCACTTTCCGAACTATGTACAATCTGCCCGAGCTGTCTAGTACATGGATGAGTTAAACATCCCCAACAGCTGCTGGGGAGGATGGAATGTAGCCGATGTCCATCCATTCCGCACGAGCCCTGAGCGCACATCCATTAAACTTGAAAGGAGCGGCAATCCCATTCTATTTCTGGTGTCATCTTTAAGCAGTGAGACTTGCGAAAATGCTCTTTCAACGGGAGTGTTGGATGTGGGTAGAGTAAGGATTTTTATTGCACCATGTGCTAAATCCTGAAAGCAGTGGTTTCCTCCAGTATCTTAAAAAGATTACCACCTTCAACCAAAACGCATCTATGGTTAAGTGCGGTGAGAACCCTGCTGAGACAACATTTCTCCACTGTGTCTCGAGTAAATCTGGTGAGTCAAGAGCTCTTTTAAGACGTCCATACAGCGCATTGAGACCACCTGCTTTTTCTCCAGTGACAGGGTGCTTGCCTCTAACTTCTGACTGAATGTGGTCCCCAGGTCAGCATCTTTAGGTGAGAGGTATATACTAGAGGATTTTAGAACTAAGGCTCTGAGTTGTTGTTCATTATTCATTCGGAAAACGCTCAGCTTAATTATACGTCTCAGTGTTGACATGTACAGCCGGTTGAGGTCCCCGGAAAACTGAAAGACTATCACCGGTCTCTAACTGAAAACATTTGTTTACAGCCTTTATTTCCAGCAGTAAAGGACGGAGAAAATGCAGGTACATGCTGTTAGTCTTGTCTTTTGTAAATTTCACTCAGAAGCGGCGCTGCGTAGCAGTGTTCAGAGCTTGCTGCCACACTGAAATGTAAAGCCAGTGCATCTTCTTAATCAAGAACTCTGTTTGGAACTTGGTGAAAGCATTTTCAGAGGACAATCTCTGTTCTCGTAAAGAGTTCTGTAGTCATTCTGGCGCTTAGATGAGTGCGCAAACCAGTTATAGGTCTCCCTGATCATGAATTCAATATTGCTAGGGAGCTACTGCATTGCCTTTTTTGCGACAATGTCTAGAGAATGGCATACACATCTGATTAACTGTAAATTAGGCTGTTTCTGCTTGAGCAGCATATACACTGAATGCTGTCTCCCCACCATGACGCTTGCTCCATCTGTTGCTATGCCAACCATATTTGCCATGTCCAGCGCACTGGCTTGCAGAAAGTCGATAATGGCATCCACAATTCCATTAGCTTCAGCATCCAAAAGTTCGACCAGCCCCAAGTAAGTGATCACAAAACCATTGTGTTTCTTTGAACGATACTTTATGCATATGCAAAGTAACTTGTTTACAGAAATGTCCGTTGTTTCGTCCAAGTAAAGGGGGTAAGGTGAGTTACCAATGTACTACCAAGTTCATCTCTAAAATATGGCCCCAGAACTGACTTAATGACAGCCGAACATTTGGTTCTATGGATCTGGAACCCTCCGGTCTCGTCATTCAGTATGTCCGATAATTCATGCACAGCGTTAACTGATGTGTGGCAAGCAATGTATGTTGTTATGCGGAGTTTACGTCGCTTCTGGTCGTCACAAATAGTACTTAAGTTAGCTCTACTCACTGTAAACGGCTTAACTGTGGGCAGGCCCAGCTTCTTGTGCATCTTGGCACGGTCCTTCAAGTCCTTCAAGTGGGCCCTTATTTCTGTGTCGCAGAATTTGCAGTGAGCTTTGCTATCATCCAATTTTGATGGCATTATCCATGACTTCAGGTCGGAATCACTCTCCCACTCCTTTCTGTAACTTTTTTTTATAATTTGCCCACTTTGGCATCTTGATTCCTTTGAATCCTTTAAATTGAATTCCTTTGATTTCCCACTCAGTTCTGACTGCAGCTGCTTTCACTCGTGATTGGCTGAGCGCTGGCTTGTGACTGCGTCAAAAACGTCAAACACAAATGTGAGTGGGTGTGTCACAATGTCTAACTGAATGGAGTATGTGTACATTTAGGTTTTGTTAAATATTTTTAAAAACCGCCAAACTGGTCTGGAACCCGCCCAAGCCAATTTTTACCCACGCAATCAAATTCAAAACCGCCCTATCTGGCAACACTGCCTGCCAATATGTCAGTGAAATTAAACTAATGCTTGCATTCAGAGTATAGGTGTAAGTGTCCATGCATATGTGCGTGTGTGTTATTTGAAGGCCAAGTGCCACTAATGTTGTATTTTTTTTTTTTTTTTTTGAAATGAGTGAGATTTCTTATTTTATTGAGTATTATTGCTATTTCCTCCAGTTGTCAGGATGGAGTTGTCCCCATCTCACTATCATCTGGATTCACACTCACACAGACTGAGAACACACCGCTCACTCACACCTGTCTGCCATCTGTAATCACTCTCACAACTGCAGTTCATCATCCACTCCCTCACTCATTATTACCTCTTGTATAAAAACCACAGTCACACTTATATATTGCAAAGTTTTTTTTGCTCCGGTGCCTTTTCTGAGCGTTCTTTTCATTGTTTGTTTTCCTGGTGTTTTGGTGTTTTTCTGTTTGGATTTGACTTTTTTTTTTTTGCCTGTCCCCGACATTTGCTTGTGTCCCCCGACCTTGGTTCTGCTTTGCCTCTGTTGTTCTGTCTGCCTGTTTATCGACCCTGCCTGTGTACTCAATAAAACTTTGCACATGGATCATCAATTGAAGATTATGTCACCCAATTCTGTGTTGCCAGGTACCTTTTGACGAGATCACGGTAAAGGATCTGTTTCGCTGGGGACTTAAAGCCGATAAGATCACTGATGCCCAAGGGGAGGTTTGCATGGATTTTTTGGACTATGCCCTGGTGATGGCAGGTGATTCAGGAATGACGGCCATTTTGTG
>JAUMHP010039675.1:0-10576 GCA_032361065.1 Enteromius trimaculatus | reverse complement strand
TAAATCCACCCTCCGGGGTTTTGTGTTCATTCATCCCGTTGTCTGTCGTGCTCTCTAGCGCCACGGTTCACAATATATATATATATATAAATATATATAATATATATCAAATCTTATTTGTAGTCAGTCCGCGTCAGTGAAGCTCTTTAACCGATCAGATGAGACCTCGCCATTTCAACCAGTCATAACCCGCCAGGAGTCCAGCCCAAATCCAAAACCTCCCGAGCAGATTTATGCTTACGGTCCTGTTGCTATGACAGCAAGTCCCGGATGAGAGTCGAAGAACTGAATGATCCAAGATCATGCAAAATCGTCAACAATCAAATCCAGCTAACTTAGTTAGCGTGGTATGAAGAATGGACCCCTGCTTATGAATAGCAATGAATGGCTTGAAAAAACATGAAAACTTATTAAACTTGTTATTTTTATGCAGGCCTCCATAATTTAATAATGGGCTTTGTTTTTTTTTCAAATGCATTAAAAACTGACTATTTGCTTATGATTTGCGCAATAGGTGAAATTATGTGGAAACAGCTTAAGGGCAGGTTTTTTTTGCGATACACCAAAACTTATGCGACAATTAGTTTTTTTTAAGGATGACATCATCACGCACACCATTTTATCGGTAAAAGGCCAATTCGATGGAAACAGGCTGGAGACCACAAATTTTGCTCATTTTCTTCCTGCAAATTCTCTTTTTCAATAACAAAACAGCGTAAAAACTGGATGGAAACTTGGCTATTGTTAAGGGCAGGATTATGGTGACACCTTAACATTTTATTTTTTGCTGAGTGCATTCCTTTAATGTTTGCTGAGTCAAAGTAATACTTTTATTTATTTTTTGAAATCTCTTTAGTGGTCCAATCACATCCAATTCCAGTGAATTGCTGATTTATGAAGACAGTGACCGAACTCTCAGATGGGATCTCACGAGAAGATGCTCTTGAGGGTTATCCTATGTGAAGGAGATATAAGGAAAATCATCCTTGCAAAGAAAACAGATTCTATTGATGACTTGGTTGTATCACTAAAAGAAAGTTTAAAGGTTGATTTAAATTTTTCTCTTCAGTATGAAGATCAAGACTTGCACTTTGCAATTTAATGGACATTTCAGTACTTCAAGACCGAGCAACAGTGAAAATAATTCCTGTACTCGAACTTACACCAGGTGATGTGGTGGAAACGTTTTATGACTCTGCAAGCACAGCAGATAAAGAAATTCTTTCACCTCAGGAGAGCGAAGAAGAAGCCCTGGCCAAATAACTTTAATATTCCTAGCTTTTCAGCAGATGATGAATATCATCTGCGGCAGGGCAACTTGAAATTATCTTGTGGGAAGATGGTGCCAGTGTGTGTGGCTGCTCGTCTGTCGCTCCCAAGTTTGTTTTTATTTACCTTAGTCTTGACCTGTGTTTTTCATGAAATTAAGTCTCTGCTGAGGTATGATGTATGATCGCCAGACTTTACTGGACCTCCAACCTTTGGCCCAAAATGCCATGGCTTTTGGTGCTGGTGGGCAGCAAACTGTGCCCCCAGTTCTATCGCATATCCCGGATTACCTCTGTCAGGCTCCCACGTTAATCTCCCAGTGAAAGCGGTGTCGCCGCCAGAGTAAACGAAGTGGATGGCTGGTGAAGCTGAAGGTTTCCCTAAGAAACGTCCCTGCTATTTAACGGCCAGCGCAATTGTTCCCGGGATTGTTTGTGTCTTGGCGTTTCCTGGATCTGGTTGATGCCTGTCTGGTACCCGTGGTCGGCTTTTGTGACGCTCTTCTTGCGAGTGAGTCAGCGCCTGCTCCCTGTGTTGAGTTCACCGCTCCGGCGGTGACTCTGCGGTGAGAACAGCTGCTGGCTTGAGCAATGTGAGAGTGTTCCGCAGGCTACGAGCTCGCGGGCTTCTCACATCTCCCACAAAGACAGCCCCGTACAGTTTGCTGGTGATTTGTCTGGGTCGTCCGCAGGCGGTCCTCACATTTCATTCAGTGGACCGTTAGTGGATCGTATGTCGATCACAGCATCGGGGGATGGGTGAAGATTTGGCCGGACTGCCGCCTTTGGGTGCTGCAGCCCGAGCCGAGTCCGACTCGGAGATGATTGCCATGCTCGCTCGGACGGCCGAGAGCATCGGGTTGGAGGTGTCAAAACTTCCTAGTTCTGAGTGCTCTCGCTGGATGATTGGCAGGGCCAGGTCGTGGTTTTCAGCCACATCCGACCCTGGTTCCTTTCTTCCCGAGATGCATGAGGAGCTGACGAAGTCGTGGATGGCTCCTTTCACAGCCAGAAGCCACTTGTCATTCTCCTCCGTCCTCACCACTCTTGATGAAGGAGAGGCCATGGGTTACGAGAGCATTTCCCGGGTTGAGCGTGCAGCCGCGTTGCACTTGTGCTGCAGGACGCCGCCACCTGGAGGATTCGCCCTTGCCTCCCATCCAGCCCCTGTTCGCCGACCGATCTCACTCTCCAGGCGACGTAGGTCAAGGCGCAGTCCCTCGGGAAGGTGATGTCCGCACTTGTGGCTCAAGAGAGCTATTCATGGCTCAGCCTGGCTGAGATGAAGGGACACCGAGAAAGTTCGCTTTCTCGATGCCCTGATCACTCAGGCTGACCTATTCGGCGACACCATGGAGAATTGCACAGCAGTTCTCCGTGGTGCAGAGACAGACCGAGCACATCCTGCCCCGGCGTGACCCTCCAGCTGCCACCTGTCCGCCACAGGGCCCATCTTGGTCGTGACGCCGCCAAGGCCGCCCTCGCACGGCGCAACCAGCTCCGCAGAGTGCCCCGACCACGTCACCGTCCCTGTCTCTGGTGCTAAACTCTCCAAGGAGATGGCTAAGCGACCCGGAGACAGGCGGCCCACAGAGCCGAGTGACTTGTTCATGGGAGCTGGTGCTTTACACAAGCTGCCATTCAGAATGTTGATGCAGAAATGCATTCATAAATGCAGCACCAGGATTGGTTTGCAGCGGTCGACCTGAAGAATGCTTACTTCCATGTCTCGATTCTTCCTCGACACAGACCGTTTCTATGGTTTGCATTCGAGGGTCGAGCGTGGCAGTACAGGGTCCTCCCCTTTGGGCTCTCCCTGTCCTCACGTGTCTTTACGAAGGTCGTGGTGGGCGCCCTTGCCCCGTACGGGAGGTGGGCGTCCGGATCCTCAATTACCTCGACGACTGGCTCATCATGGCCCATTCACGAGAGCAGTTGTGCGATCACAGGGAGCTGGTGCTTCAGCACCTCAGCCGGTTGGGGCTTCAGGTCAACTGGGAAAAGAGCAAACTCTCTCCTGCGCAGAGAGTTCCTTTTCTCTGTGTCGAGTTAGACTCGGTGAGTATGACGCGCTCAGTCGGTGCTGGCCTGGAGTTTCCTCGAAGGCAAGAAAGTGGTGCCACTGAAACAATTTCAGAGGCTCCTGGGGCTGCTGTGACGCCGCTCGGATTGCTCCATATGAGACCACTACAGCACTGGCTGAAGTCCCGGGTCCCGAGATGGGCATGGCGCCGTGGCACACTCCGAGTGGTTATTACCCCGAAGTCTCGCCGCACTTTCAGCCCCTGAAGAGACCCTGTGTTCCTGCAGGGCGGAGTGCCCCTCGGCCAGGTGTCTCGGCACACTGTCATCGACAGATGCGTCCAGTGTGGGCTGGGGCACTGTATGCAACGGGCAGCTGCTTTGGCATATCAATTGCCTAGAGCTGGTAGCAGTGCATCTGGCCCTGCAGCGGTTCCGCCCACTACTGCAGGACCGGCACGTGTTGGTCTGCATGGACAATACTGCGACTGTGGCGTATATCAACCGGCAGGGGGGTATACGGTCCCGTCGCATGTGCCAGCTTGCCTGCCGTCTCCTCCTTTGGAGCCAGCACTGGTTCAAATCCCTGCGTGTTGTACACATCCCGGGGGAGCTCAATTGTGCAGCCGACGCGCTGTCACGACAGCTCACATACCTGGGAGAGTGGCGTCTCCATCCCAAGACGGTTCAGATCATTTGGAGTCGATTCGGGGAAGCACAGGTAAACCTGTTTGCCTCCCACGAGTCCTCCCTCTGTCAGTGGTTTTATTCCCGCACCGAGGGGACCCTCGGCACAGATGCACTGGCACACAGCTGGCCAAAAGGTGTACGCAAGTAGGCCTTCCCCCCAGTGAGCCTGCTCGCACAGACACTGTGCAAGGTCAGGGACGACGAGGAACAGGTCCTGCTGCGCCATAAGCGAAGAGTGCCTGGTATTCGGGCCGGCCTACTCCCAAAGGAGGTTGACCCCGGCCTGGATACGTGCCGAAGGTTGCCACCACTCCCTTCAGGGACCAGGTGGTGAACCTGCAAGCCATGCTTTCGGAGGAGGCAAACCCAGCCTTGGCGTTGCTGTGTCCCGTAAGAGCATTGCGCATCTACGTGGACTGCACCCAGAGCTTCCGTAGCTCTGAGCAGTTCTTTATCTGTTACGGGGTTAGAAGAAGGGGAAGGCTGTCTCCAAGCAGAGGTTGGCCCACTGGATAGGGATGCCATCGTCTCGGCTTACAAGGCCCAAGACGAGCCGTGTCCCCTTGGGGTGCGCGCTCACTCCTCCAGGGGTGTAGCGTCCTCCCATGCATTGGCACACGGGGCCTCGCTGGCAGATATTTGTCGAGCTGGGGGCTGGGCGACACCAAATACTTTCGCATGGTATTACAACCTCTGGGTTGTACCGGTCACTTTTTCTCTGTTGCAAAACAGATAAGATTAGACCACTTGGTGTCCTGCTTGCGGCTACATATCCTCTAAACAGGGATCAGAGCGCCTATTTATTTCCCAACAGTGCCCCAACAGGGGCCTTGGTTGACATCCTCCAAGCACCCGCGGTGCTCAGACTGGGCGGAGCAGTCTGACACTAGGCCCAGTATCCAGGCGTTTGCATGCCCGAAAGGTCAGCCCCTGTACTGGGATAGGTGGCCGCATATATGATTCCCTGCGCATAATCTCATGCGATGGTTTTCCAAGAGAAAGCTTCCCAGATGGTAAGCTCGTGTCTTCCCTTGGCCCGCCTATGTGTGTCTAGTCTCTCCCTGCGGGCAGAACTAGCCCCTTAGGCATATGCGTATGTGACAGTGCCCAGTGGGACATTCCCTACTGCATACCGCACATTACCTTCCTGCGGGAACGTATAGGTTACCTATTGTAACCCCGTTATGAGACGTTATGTCCCCCTGCCATCACCTCGGGCCCCATCGCTGAGGGCCCAGAGGGGCCTGGCTCTCAGCTCCTCAGCAATATGTAAAGAGTGGATGCAGCTGCAGCCTATTTATACCCACATGGCGGGGAGTGGCTTAGCATGCAAATTTCACTAGCCATTCAGAATGAATTCTGATTGGCGTTTTCTCTCTACCAGAGCGAATCAGGGCTCCCAAGTCAATGACCCCAGTCTGTCGTCACGACATAACGTCTCCGTTCCCTCCATCAGGGAAGGGGGGTTACAATAGGTAACCTAGACGTTTGTTCACATTCAATGACAGGACACTCAAATTTGTTTAAGTTTTGTCTCTTCTAAAATAAATATGAGCTTACCAATTGGTTGCTAATGTGTCTTGTAAAAATGTGATAAAAAATACTTTTTCTGTTAAAAATGAGTACAGGTCTTCTAAAAATGTGAGCTTATGAGCTACTTTGTTCATGTATTAAAAATTACTGAATGTGATCTTACAGGTAAAAATATTTGATAAAAATGAGTTTGCTTTCAAAAGAAGTTCTTGTAAAAGTACTCATGTCTTGTAAAATGTGTGCTTACTGTTATAAGCAATGAAATGTAAATGCAGTATAAGCCTAATAAAGTGGTTGACGGGGGGGGGGGGGGTGTACTGATTTAATGATTTATAAATTATTTAATATAAGTACAGCATACATATGCTGAAAATTTGGGAAGTTAAGTTAAGAACTGAGGGAATCACTTTCCTCAAATCATTTGAGTACTCTCAACTTATTAGGGTTTATAGTGTGTATATTTGCACTTAAGTATGTAAATGTTTATTTGGTCATGCATGTTCTTTCTTCGACAATCAGTTGCAGCAGCAATTACATCGACTGTGTGTGATTCTGTTATCCGTCTGCAAGCCAAGGCTGCTGAACATCTCTCTAAAGAGGTCCTGTCTATCAAGTGGCAGGTGACCCCTAGGTAACTGTGCTGCCTGGCTGACCAGCAGTCTGCAGTTGTAGCAATGTAATCAGAATCGTTAAATTTTAGCGGAAAGCAGCACTGGAATCCTCCCGGGTGAGTATACAGCGCGATACTCTGACCACCTCTACTCCGTGTGCTTCTCTGCACAGGTCCCATGCACCCCGGACGCGATCTTCCCAGATGTCCTTCACTCCGGCGCCGGGACACAGACCCTGGGTCCAGCAGCAGCGGAAGACACGAGCCAGGCCACGGTCAAGGACATCCCCGCCTCCGGCCTTCGAGCTCTCCACCCAGAACCGCTTCGCTGCCTTCCGCGAGACGGAGCGTGAAGCTGTGATCGTCGGAGACTCCATTGTCCAGTACGTTCGTGCTTCTATAGCTAAAGGCAAAGTCCACACACACTGTTTTCCTGGCGCTCAATCCATCACGATCGCAAAGATATGTATCATGAAAAGCGCTATACAAATAAATTTGAATTGAATTGAATTGAACATTTCAGCGTCCTAGTGATCCTTGTTTGTAACCCCACCTTCTCATCAGTGTTTCACTCCCGTCCAGTCGTGTTTCCAGGTGTCTTGTATCATGTCATCAATTACGTGTCCTTTATAGTCCATGCCCTGCCTATGTTTGGTGTGAGTCGATGTTAATGTTATGCTTGATCTGTGTCTTCATCCGCCCTCTTGTATCTTGCCTTGATTATTATAATTAACTTGTTTGGCAGGGTGGGTGACGTAATCCCATTTCATTGGCATTTGATCAGCTGGGCGTGACAATACCCTTGCTGGTGCCATCATAAGTGTCCCCTTTGCCACTGTTGGAGGACTCTGATTCCAGGAATTGTTTCAGTGAGCGTTTGGACGGCTGGGTTCCTGGTTGTAGTCTTTGGTAACAGTATCTTGTTTGTATAAGTTTTGATGTCATTTTTGTTTCTTTGCAGATGTTTGTTTATTTGATTGAAACATTTATTCTGTTGTATTGGATTTAATTTGTTTTGTTTGTTTTGGTGTATTTTAGGCACTGGCCTGAGGCTGGGAGGCTAATTAGCAAGCTTGGAGTATTGGTGGAGGTGTAATCGCGTGGTGTGTGCATTCACGTGTGTGTGAGTTACACAGATTCACAGATTGGGTTTTCATTTTATCTAGCCTGCCTTTGGAAAGCCTGTGCCTTTCATTAAATTTAGTTTTCTTGTTGTTGTTCTCTAAATTTATACTTTATTTTTGTCCAGTACACCGAGCTCCTTTTTGTAAACTCATTGTAACATTTAGTGTTTGATTGTGACCAATATTCAATGTTGATTGCAATATTTAAATTATTTGTGAAATCAATAAAGTTTTGTACATTGTCCACATGTCTCTTTGATTCCTTTTTAGCCTACGGACCTGTGCCCCTTATTTGGGTTATTTCCCCGTTTCTACGGGGTGGTGTAGTCGGCTTGTATTTGGGTGTGCTCAAACATAATTACAACATTTTCCCCCTTTCGTAGTACCGCCACCCTTTTTTTTTTTTTTTTTTTTTTATCCTGGTCTCTCGGTCCTCCTTCCCAACTGAGAAGCACGGCTTTATCATGACCGCAGCGATGTCACTTTGTTTTGATTCTCACAGCCTGCATCCCATTATAAAACTCTTCTCACACAAATCTTCCTCTGCTTCAGCCATCATCTTCCGGAAACCCGCGTTAAACTTAAGTGGTAGATGCTAAGTCTCATAAAACTTGAGAACATGTCACATAAACTTTAATTAATTTTTTTTTTACATGTATACTGTACAATATTAACATTTTGACAGTAACGGAGGAATGGCATCAAATGTTTTTCCACAAAAAAAAATATTTACTTGAGCACACAAAAGCACATATTTAAGTGAATGTAATAAAGTAAATGTAGCTCATTACTACCCACCTCTGATCATAAACCGAGTCCAAAGGGTCAAAACAGAGCATTAATCCAATAATCAAGTCGAAGTGGGAACACGGAGCAATCAAACACTAACAAACACAAACTGCTTTTAAGAAGATTTAGAGCAAGAAGAGAAAGCCAACTCAATAAGAGAGGATAGAATTGTCCAAGCCAGTGCTGTCCCTATGAAAGAGTCTTTTGTATCGCTTAGCTGGTGTGTGTTGGCAAAGGTGCCTCAGCCTGAGATCCAAGTACCTTGGACACCATTCTTAGCTTCATGACCACTGGAAGTAATTGCATTGGATTTTACTACCCTAGAGCCAGCTATAGACAGGCATGAAAATGTACTTGTGGAGATGGACATGTTCATCAAATTTAGTCAGGCATTTGCAACCAAATACCCTGTTAAAGGAATGGTTTTTGAAATATGGAGTTCCTCAATGCCTGCATTCTGACCAGGGTAGAAATTTTTAAAATGCTGTCATTGCTGACCTGTGCAAGCTCTATAGAGTGAAGAAAACATCCACCACATCACATCACCCATAAGAAAAGCCCCAGTAAAAGTAATGCTCCAATATAAACCTCTTATAAATACTCACACGAGAAAATGGATGCAGATGGCCAGAGCACCTACCAGAGCTTGTCTATGTTTACAGTGTGACACCACACTCCTCCACAGGCTATTCACCATACAATTTGATTTATGGCATTTAATCCCACCTTCCAATTGATGCCTTGCTGTGTCAAGAACCCGATGCTATTCAGGGACAAGACAGGCTTCGGGAGGCACATCTACAGGCAAAAAGAGTATGTTGAAAGAAAAGCAGTTGACAGAGTGGCACAGCAAGAAGAGAATGTGTATTGTCCAGCAGTGGAGGTGGGACAGTATGTGTACTTCCAATATTGACCACAAGGGAGGAATAAAATCCAAGATGCATGGTCGTCAACCTTGTATAATTTGATGGAGGTCAAGGGGTCAACATACGTACATCCAATAAAAGAAGGACCGATTAAAAGGGTTCACAGATCCAACCTCAGACCCTGTGTGAATAAGGGTAATAAGGGAATTCAGAAGGAGTAGTCTCTGCTGGATGTAGAGTGTGTCCTAGTGGGAGAGATCCAATGTCCAGAAGAATCTCTGGTCCTTAAAGGTGCCATGGGATGGATTTATATACTATTTTAAATTGTTCTCTGTTTAGAAGGTTTTACACATGTCCATTTATGAATTCATGAATAATAAAGTTGAGCTGCTGTGGTTGGCAGTTTGACAGTGAGGCTTAGTGTTGAGCTCTGCTCAATTTGGCTGTTTCATAGTGCAGCTAATTTCAATAGCTCACAAAGCATGACCGAAAGACATATGTTTGTCACAGAAAAAGAGTTTCTATTAGTTTTTATTAGTTCCTGTATGCATGGAGCCGAGAACTGGCTGCTGATGGTTGCAGTTTTGTCAGAAAAGAAGGTGGCGAAATCATCAGCAGTTATAGAAGTGGTGGGAGGTGAATGTTTTGAAGAGGTTACATGTTTCTGGAGAATTGTTGATCTTGGTGTGGAAATATGTGGATTTGGCCATATGGACACTACAGAGGAAAGATGGGAGGATGAGAAGGAGCGTAGGTTTTGTCTGAAAGTAACAGGTAGAGGTGATGGAGGTGTACTGGTAGGAAGATGTAGGTTACATGTAAAGATGAAATGGTCAGAGATGTGTAGGGGTTTAACCAAAGTGTTGTCTGCAGCGCAATTGCGTATGTAAATTAGGTCGAGCTGGTTGCCTGATTTGTAAGTGCTTGTGGTAACAAGACAGTTTAGATCAAATTAAGCTATGAGTGAGTGAAAGTCTGCAGTGTAAGGCTTGTCCAGATAAATGTTAAAATCACCAAGGACTAAAAGTGGAGTGCCATCCTCTTGGAATGAAGATAGCAGTCCATCCAGCTCATCTAGGAAAGTTCCTAATTGACCAGGAGGGCAGTAGATGACCACAACGTGAAGTTTAAATGGAGCTGTTATTGCAATGGCATGAGATTCAAATGAGTTATAGTTACATAGTAGAGAGTGGTGAAAGAATTTCCATTTATTTGAAATGAATATTCCAGTACTCCCAGTGTGATGAGGGGTGTGAGAGAAAGATAAGTTATTGGACAGAGCAGCAGGGGTTGCTGAGTCATCTGGATGAATCCTGGAGGATTGCGTGGAAAACGCGGAAATGAAATCAGCTTTGTTAACAGCTGACTGGCAATTCCAGAGGCCGACAGTAAAGGAGAAGGCCCGCCAAAACTGAACCGAACCACGATTCAGAGACCTCCATGGGTTGAGCAGCCACCAGTGGGACCTCTGGAGACTCTACGGCCGCAACCGACATCTCCAGAGGTAGTTCAGCCTCTGGCGGTTCCGATGGAGTCTCTGAGCCACACACAGGCTCCAGAGGTTCTGACCATGGGGACTCACAGTTTTTATGGAGCTCATGCCCAATCTGTGATCCAGACCCATTGTGGCTGGATCCGCCAGACCCGGTCTGTGATCCAGGTCCCCAGTCACCT
>JAUMHP010039674.1:0-10636 GCA_032361065.1 Enteromius trimaculatus | reverse complement strand
TTAAATTAAATTAAATTAAATTAAATTAAATTAAATTAAATTAAATTAAATTAAATTAAATTAAATTAAATTAAATAGCTGATTCAATATATTCATAAATACTGTAATATTATATACAAAATAGTACTGTTTTAAGATTAAGACTAATTAGAAATTAATCAAAAGTTAAATTAAAACAAAAAAAAAGTTTTGTTTATATAATATGTGTGTGTTCTGTGTATATTTATTATGTATATTTAAATACATGCACATGCATATAAAATATATAAATACACTTGAATATGTATATATAAACACACACAATTGGGTAATAATAATGGCAATAAATGTTTTGTGCATACATTTAAAATATGTTCATAAACATAATACAAATATATGGAAACATGGAAATACTTGGAAATATTTTCAAAATATATGATGTTTGTGTGTGTATTTATATATACATAAAAAATATACACTACATACACATATACTACATAAACAAAAACTATTTTGGATGCAATTAATCTTGATTAATCGTTTGACAGCACTATGAAAAATACCTGTAAATCTAAATGTAATGTATACATAATGTAAATGTAAAAGTAAATAACACTGGATCGATCCCACCAAGAAGCAGGATGGGGCATAATTTTTTTAACGACAGTATGTCTTTATTGTAATAGTTATTATCCTTAAAAAAATCAGGCCTGTACAATGGCATCTAATTTCTTTTCAAAATATGTAATAGAGAAAAGTAAACATTATTACACACAAATCTAAAAGAATATTAACATCAGACCAGAAATGTTGGCCTCTTTACTTGATGTCAATACAGTATACGTGTATAGTATAGTATAGTTTATAGTATATAGTTTGTAGAGATAAAATTCAAGTAAAGTAAAGTATGGAAGTATATTTGTAAACAAAACATTTTGTGCTTTTTATAATTTTCTGATTTATAAACATATACAGTAGCAGCAGGCATAGAAAGAAATGTATGTAGTCATGAAAGCACAAACTCTCCCCTTTAAAGTGAGATCACATGATCATAGAAGTCACATTCGAGACGCATTTGACTTCCAGATGAAAATGGTGATCTGTCTGACCTGACCAATTCAAATTTGGATCACCTGTGATGGATCTTGACAGCATCAGGTACGGATGAACTGCTGAATAAAGCACATTTTAAATACAACCCCACTAGGCCCCAGTCCATTCTAGCAGACTCCGGAGCAGATGTCACTGAACTTACAAGGACTTTAGAGCAGGTGAAAGCAGAAAGAAATCCAATCCCCTTCAAAAACACCCATACGAAAACTCCCCTCAGAAATGGGACACCTCACCTAGCCTGTCATATCGAAGTCCAACACTTTCTCTGACTCACCATTTAAGACTTAAAACATCAAAGTCCCTCCTTAACAATGAGGCACAACAGCTTACCCTTCAAAAGAACAGCAGAAAGTTTTTTTTTTTCTTTTTCCTCGCCTTCGCCCCAAACAATGGCTTGTAAACGACAAAAGGGAAGGAAAAATAAAAGAAGGTTATGAGGAGATTCGCCCTTCACCTGCTTGGAGTAATACAATCGCTTAATGACCACGACAGCCATTATAGGCCACGCTTTGGAGAAAGAAGACTGCATGCTTTATGTCCGACAAAGACCTTAGATCCCGTCTAGAGTTGCACTGCCTTAAATGTACTTCCCCTCCACTCCACCCATCAGTAATAAGTGCCCTCAGCGCTTTCAAAAGTCAACAACAGCAAGCAATGCTCGGATAAAGAACACACTTAAAGGCATAATACACACACAAAAAATGAATTATCATTTACTAGTCATCATCTACTCACCTTTGTGTTGTTCCAAACCTTTCTTTGTTGTGTGGAATACAATTATGTGAAAATCCAGGCCAGTATATTGAAAGAGGATGAGATGTCAACATCCAAAATGACTAAAAAGCACCACAACAGTGGTCCATTTGACTCCAGAGCAACATTTCAAACATTCTGAAGTGCTTCTAAAGTTCAGAAGAGCAGCGTCTGATATTCTGAATCTGAACATTTCATGAATTAATCATTATTTTGATTCAGATCTGGTCAGTGACTCTTTCGCACAACAAACGGTTTGAACTGTTCTGATTTCATACTAAATTTCAGCTTGTTTTACACACAAAGTTAAAGCGACTGTACCAAAGTTATAGACCATTTTTATGATACTTTATGGTGTCCTTTTTGAATCGAGAAAGCTTCATTCATTCATTATAGCTGCGCCAAAACTCATTCAAAATGCCTACTTTTGTGTTTCACGGACAAAAGAAAGTCATACAGGTTTGGAACAACATGAGAAGGGTTTTAATGCAAGAAGGAGTTTGAGGAGAGGAGATTGTAAATGATGGAAAGATGAAGGACACTTAGATGAGTGAAGATAAAAGAGAGGGGAGAGGTTGTGGTGTCAGGGTTAGGTGTGCTTAAGGGCATGTTAACAAAGGCTCAGCTCATTTAACAAAAGTGTGTGACACCCACGCATACACACACCCACACACCTTGGCCTTTCGATTTAAAGAATAGGCCAAGTAGAGAGATGAAAGAAATTACTTAAAGCCAAAGTGTGGCTCCACTCTCATCTAAATCACTTGTAGTTGTCTCTGTACAAATTTTGATGAAGAAGAAAAATAATGATATGCCGTTAACAAAATGAAGTTAATACGATACGGAAGCCATGGGATTTCTCCGCTATATAGAGAAAGAAAAAACATCTCAGAATTCTCTTTATTTCTCACAATTCTGAGAAAAAGCTTACTTCAGTCCATTTACGCTGTTAAAGCACAGCTTAAAGATATGAAAATTAATAATAGATTTCCCTCCGGTTGCTACACTACCTCATGTGTGATTTCTGATCTGTCATCTACCTTAACCTCTGACCCACGTTTGAGGGGGAAATTACCTTTCGCCATGGCTAACACAAGCCAGCGCTACCGCCGGCCCTGAGCAGAGCCCCCCAGCAGCATAGTGCAGTGGAATAGCGGCATTAACTCTACTCTTTGTCCGCAGAATAGCTCCATTGTGAGGGCCCCCTATGAGCATGCTGACTAAGGCTACAGAATGAGTCCTCTTCTAAGCCTGACCAGGGGGGCAGGAGAGGGACGGGGGTCCAGCTTAACTCTCCACGCCCCCTTCCCCTCCCTCCTGGAGAGTTCTAGGAAATTCCTGATTCAATATAACTTTCTAAATACCTCCCCTTCATCTCTCCCTCCCTCTATATGTCCAATCCTCTCATTCATGCAGTCACTCATTCATCCACCTTTCCATTCACTCACTCATTCACGTGCCCTATGGAGTTTTTCATAATGGCGAAAGACAAATAAGAGCGGACATGAAAAAAAAATATATACAATTCAAAATCAAGCGTAAAACATGTATGAAGTTTTAGGAATTGAAATATGTTATAATGTCATGTGTTGTGAACAGAACAAACGTGAATCTTAATCATTAAGGTTAAAACAATTACTTGTTAAAAAATAAATACAACCTCATGTTTACGCACTGTCTCTGAAATTTCATACGTCATAAAAAAAAAATTAAGTTTTATAATACTGTGTGTGTATCTATATGTGTTTATATATATAAATATACACACACATATAGATAGATAGAGACGAATATGTATCTAAAATACATATTAATTCAGAAATTAAAAACATGCCCACAGAGAAGATGAATTCTGTTGTCATTGTTTCTATTTAAGAATTATTAGGACATAAATTGAACATAACTGACTCATCTATACGAGACTGTACAAGGGTATGTATATGTTTGTGTTGACCAGAAAGCAACATCTGCTCTCATTATTCGAGTGTGAATTGAGGAGCATTTGTGTTGGTCTTTTGAGGCATTCAATAGCCATAGGTACTCATTGATGCCAAAGATAGTTTCTAAGGAAAACAAAGAAATTCATTTGCCTAACGTGCATTTAATTGGCCCGAGTTACTGTTCAACTTCTTCCCAAAATGCCCCGTTAATTCATCTCAATCACAGGACAGTCACAGGTCGCATAGTGCTTATTGTAGGCTGCTTGCTTTAGCAACGACTCGGCTACATTTGCATCCAAACTCGAAAGGCCAGCAGTTCAATCCCATAACAGTCAAAGAGATGAGAGTTACAATAGGCAAAACTGCTGTTGTGTAAATCTAAATCGCCCCCCCTCACTCTCTTTCTCTTTTTGATTAGAGTAATGGAGATTAATTCATCCTCTTATGGTGGTCGCTTTCTATAAATAACAAAATCAAACAGCGCATTCACGGAGGCCTCGGATGCATGTCTTGAATCCAAATGTACATGCATGTTGTTCCTCACTTCGATGTGGATAAAAGCCACTGCTAAATGAATAAATGTAAATGTGCATGCAGCCTTTTATTCGGAAACCCATTCAAAGGGTTCTCGCACAGAAGCTTTGGATGCAAGATTCAGTTTGGTTTAACTCTAATTACATGCTTCTGAAAGGCCGACTTCTCTGATCTTGAATGCCACTGTGAACTCAATCGCTCCAAAAGACCAACCCAAACACTTTTCAGCAAATGCTTCGATTTCACAGCGCTCTTTTTCCGAGTCGTAGCACATCTGTAGATGGCTTGTCTAAAACATTAAGGAAAAAAATGATTTGCTGCCCTTGATTAAAACCACTCGAGATCAATGACATGGTTTATTATGCTGATCTGTAGCAGCACCTCCAAACGGCTTGAGCGTGGATCATACACATGGTAACTAATCCCAGACTCACACAGTCATTGCGGTTCACACAGAGTCGAGCCATAAAACCACACTTCCGCTCACTAACCCTGAATCACTCCATCACTTTGTTGACACATATACCTGCTGATGAATGCGCGAAGCGGTTCAGGGAAAGAGCCTATGAAACAAGAATTGGATGAAGCTTGTGTCTATAACTGAGATTTACTGAGACAAAGTGCTCTTGTGTAAATCGGCGGCTTTTTGAAACGGTTGCGGCCGGGGCGCAGTGGCAGAATTGGAGGCATGTGTTGGTGCAGCGATGGGGCGGGTTTATGGTCGCTGCAAGCGTTTGATGTGCTGTAATGAGGAAGTGAGTGACTTCCTGTGGTTAACGGGAGCGAGGGAGATGGATGACGGGGGAGGCCGTAAATGAAAAGCAGCAGTAGCGCAGTTAACAGAGGCTGGGGTGTGCGGGTTAAACGTTTTTCAAATGTTTTAACTGCGTTCTCTCCGACACGACGGGGGGCGAGGATATGTCAGGGTCAATAGGTGACGGGCGAGATGTGTGCAGTCCGACATGTCATTATTTCCTGGAAGATAGGGTGTACTTGGTTTAATTACGTTGGACCAGATCCAGATGGATCTGGTTGGAAACTTTTTGGAGTCTATTTAACTTTTATTGTTATTGTAAGCTTTGTCTTGAGTTCACAGGCTTCTGTTCTTTTCAGAGAAATGTCCAAGATGGTAGCTTCACACATATAAGAGATCAAGTTTATTTTTTAGCTTACATTTAGGTTCAAAGACAGATATGAAGATTAAATGAATGTACAGAACTGGTCAAAAACACAACAAGTTCCAGCTCTTGAAATTTTCAAAAAATGCAGTGTTTTCTCATTGGTTGCCATCAAGACAACCCACATTACCATGCTCCTTTCCTCAACACCATTTGCTATTGTATATGTCGTTTCAACTTTGACCCCTGTGATGGGAGCTGTGACCTTTACCAGGCCCACACAGAATCCAAGTCTTCTCTGGCCTTCACATCTTCAAGTTTATTTAAGTCAGAATAAGAATAATAATTTAGAGTATTCCACAGATTCCAAAAATCACCGCAGTAAAGTCATTTGATAAATCAGACTACTCAGGTTGCGTTGTATGTTTTTGATTCACTAAAAAGAACACAAGTGAGGCACTTAGTGAATCAGACTAAGAAGTGACTAACTTTTGTTCTTTTTAGTAAATCAGACTACTCTGGTAGCAATGTACATATGTTTTTGATTCACTAAAAAGAAACAGTTCGCAAAAGTCACTTCTTATTTAATCAGACTACTCTGGTTGCTGCAGATTTAGCGATGGCTGCAGAAACAAGATCACACAAATTAAGGCCGTAGATGACTGTATTTTTACCCACCTCTGAAGAAAACAAAATGAACATTTTCCGTCATTCTAAGATGAAAACCAGTTAAAAAAGTGAAAATCTAATGGAATTACAGAAAGTGAAAATCTGCAATCACACAGAACCCTTGCTGAGTCTCATTACTTATCAAGCCACACCATGAGATAACCTCATTCAAACTCTTCAATCAGTTTCATTGTCCTCACTGGGTTTTACTTTCTACAACAGTGAAGTGAAGTGGAATGCAGCAGTGAGACGTCATAAATCTCTTCAGGATGATAACAATGTGTTTTAAGAGTCATAAAGTGGCCTTAAGTATCTTCAGCACCACTGAGGATTAGCCTGTAAGCATTAGATCCCCTGAGGCCCGGCTCATTCATATGCAATGAGCGAAGACCCCTAACCGAACTCACACAGAGTGCTGAAGGGCCCAAAAAGAGGCTATGAACCCTTGAGCATTCTTAAACTGGTCAACCGTGCAGCCAGCCAATCAATCACCCAATTACCAATCAATCAATAAATCACATTTATGTTTTTACACACAGTGTGTCGAGAAAACAGCCATGGAATTCACCGTGTCATGGTTCTAGTAAGACACGATGCGTTAAAATAGCAACAAATGCACACAAAAGCTATGACCGAGAGCTGTGGGAACTAGCAGGCCAAATAAACCAATCAGATTAGTGTGTGAAAGAGAAAGTGCTATTTACATTGAGCACAAAAGTAAGATTAACTCTTGTCATAGATTTGCTCTGTGCTTGTATTTGTGTGCTCTCTCTTTGTTTACACATTGATTTGATTGGTGACCTTACAGATTCAACACGACTTATCCCTCCTCCGGGATTTCTGCATACTCAGAGTCGGTAATGATGTCATTGGAATGTGCAAAGCATTGACCAAACATTACGAAATAACAGCAGATAACATTCTTCAAAAGCCATCCTATCATGCAACATGGGAATTGGCTGGGAATAATGTAGAAGTCAACAGATTAAATATTTCAAACACGGCTTGCGATAAAAAGCTGTTTTGCTTTGAGTAAAAGAGGGCTGTATCTTGTTATGCTTGCCACTGATTCAGCTGACGCTGAAATTCCAGACACCCTCCCGCGGGGTCACAGAACTTATGTTTTCCATGCTTTAATACCACACACATGGACATTTTCATATTTTTAGTTCATCTTTCAAATATAGCACACTTGCTTTAACGTTGTTGATAATATTAAAGGGATAGTTCATCCAAGTTCAGGATTTTGTCATCCTCGTCTTCTAAATATATTTTCATTTAATAAAATAAAATAAAAATGAACAGATATGTAAATGTAAAAAAAAATATTATATTAAACAATCAATATTTATATATATATACACACATATATATATATATATAGCTTAGTTACTGAATTGAGCAATAAACAGCAGCGTTTGACATCATTTTCCCAATAAATAATCTAATTTGAATCTTGAATCATTTCGTTTCAATCTCACGTCAGTCAAAACCTGTATGACTTTCTTTCTTCTGTGGAGTATACTTTGGAATACTTTCAACAGAAGAAAGAAATAAGTTTTGAACCAACATGAGGGTGATTAAATGATTTTTGGAGCTAAAAATCTTGTTAACATTAAACAGCATTTGGTTGTGTTTCACCAACTTGCTGGTCACTTGCCACCACTGATCAACCTTTGCAAAAGGCCACATTTCTGACAAATTACATATGTTTATTATATATGATCAACATAAACATAAGTTTATTATATATGATCACCTCGGTTTGGGGCCTCAAAGTTAAGTGAACAGCTTTCATGACTCCCCACATGATCAGACATTGACACTTGACACTGTGAATGCCGGCCACTCCACGTCTTTGAAAAAGAGCATCAAAAAACAGCCCATCACATCCCTTTCTTTCTTCTGTCCTTTTAATTCTCCCACATAGCAACTTTTTTCCCCGTTCTCTCTCTCTGTTCGATAGTTTGCTCTCTCCCCCTCTCTGGATTCTGTGCTGTGGGTCCTTCTGACAAAGGGAATTGTAAGGATGAGCCTAACTGGTATTGGCCCACACAATGGGCCCGAAGAATGCGGAGAGGGACAAAGGCTAGCCATTGGCTGGGTTAGCCCTGGGGTGACAGATCCGAATGGACGGATGAACACGGGGGCTGCGCTCAGGTCTGCGAGGGACCGGCCAACCCCCCGCCAGGCCTGCCCGAAAAGCACCGCGGTCAGGGCCCGCAAACAATCGACCAGCGCTAACTAGCCACCCCGCTTGGTTCTCCCCCACTCGTGGTGATTGATATGGGAAACGCAGAGCGCACTGTCCCGTTATTGTGCTTTCAGCCTGCAATTATCACCCTCGCCTCATGCAAATATCAGAGATTAGGTCGCTAGCATTTAACTCTGATTTTGTATACATAACAGGTTTAGATGGGCCATCGAATACCACGGTTATGCCCAGCGCCCGACGAGAACGTCTGAAACGAATGCAAGAGACTAATGAAAGCCCTCGGCTGACATTAAAGAATAGAGGCATGGAAATGTGCTCATATGTGTTGATGTAAGAGAGAATGGCTTCACCCATAGGATGATAAATTGAAAGAGAGGTGTGGATTTGCATGGTGGTCAGGCATGTGATGTGTGTGAACATTTTTTGGGCAGCACATGTGCTGTTCTTCAGGGTTTTAGAGTACCTGAACTAACCAAAACGCTGTTTAAATTTCATCCATCAAATGTATACTGTACAAACTTTACTCTACAGAAACTTTTCTCAACCAGGGGACTGGAGCCCACAAGATGACTATAAGGATGTAAAATAAAATGTTTTAGATAAAACAAGCATTACAATAAGCTCAAATAACTAAATAAATCAAGATATTTCTTATTGTCCTGCAAAACCTGGATTTCAAGGCTTCGACAGAAAAAGAAAAAAATTTTACAATGAATATACATTTTTCTAATTGACTGTGTGGAAATTGATTAACAAACATATATATTTTTATATTTATGAAGTAAATAACAAATTGTTTGAAAAGTGATGAGACCTTTGAATATTGTTTTCAGAACTGATTAACAGCTTTTTGAGCAGAACTGAAACAACAAATAACTAAATTTACCTAGTAATGCCATGCAGACAGAGTGGTCCAAGAACTGAGCCCTGAGGCACCTCAGTAGTTAAATGTTGCGACTCGACAAGGATCTATCTGAGAAGTACAGTAAGACTCAAACCACTATAGAGTGGTTTCTGAGATGCCCTTTGCCAATAGGATTGACAGGAGAAGCTGGTAAATGATTTCCTGTTAATTCATGTAAATCTGATATGAAACCTTGATGATGGGGTGCACTGGAGTAAAAAAAAAAGGTAGAGAACCATTGCTCTATAGCTACATAAATATATTTAATAAGCAATTTCTATCATTGTCTGATGCTATTTGCGCTTCATCACACCTTTACAGACTGATAACCTGTGAATAACACAGGAAAATGGGTCAACATGTTCACACTCATACGGACACATCTGCTGCCTGCCAGAAAATGCAAAAATACTGTCCATACACATTCAACATCTTATGAAAAGCACTTCTAGTGAAGTTGGTGAGACAAATTCTCATGGCATCATAGCTATACACAGAGTAAATCCAGAAACATCCTCCAATTACATAATACTAGAGGAAGCATCTGCAGATGGACTTTTGTTCCACTTGCGCTGTTGTTTCCTTTAACTGCGCTTAAAGAGAGAAACAAATCCAAATACACAGAACCCTGCCAAACAGCACCTGGAAATGACATTCACTGCACTACAGTCTTGCATTACATTGAAGAAATTACTTATACAAAAGAACAATTGATAAGGCAGATTACATTAAACTCACATTCCGTTTAGTTTGATATACCTGCAATTCGATCCCAACATCTTAGGAACCGCATCACTAAAAGGATGTGCACGGTTTAATGCACACTTAGACCACATAACGTGCTTTTATTGTACACTTAAGGCATTGTCTACATGGATGACTGAACTTTTGAAAAAAGGAGGTAAAGTTCCTACAGACCAGCATTTGTCTTACACCATCAAAGGCAACCAATACCATCATATTTGTGACCTTGAACCACAAAAAATTGAGTTTTACAGTTTAAATCACATGAAAGCTAAATAAATAAGATTTCCGTTGGTGTATGTTTTGTTATTAGTAGTTATATCTGGATATTTGGCTGAGATACAACTATTTGACAATCTAGAATCTGAGGGTGCCAAAATAGTAATATTATGTAAGTATAACTATTGTTTAAAATGTTGTGGTTGTTAAAACCCAAGGCTGCATTTATTTTATCAAAAGTAAAAGCTATAAAAATTGTTAGCCACAATTATTGGTACCCAATTATTGCAATGTCCTTTTCCCAAGATAACAGTTTCAGACCATTTCCACCATCAGTGAAATAATTACATAAGCATAAGACCTTACAGCTTACAATGCATGTCAGAGCAAATGAAAATCATGAGGTCAAAGGAACTGCCTGAAGAGCTCAGAGACAGAATTGTGGCAA
>JAUMHP010039673.1:0-10654 GCA_032361065.1 Enteromius trimaculatus | reverse complement strand
GTGCCCATATCGCTAGTCATTTTGTCTAGATCCTGTGTATTAAGGGGTACACAGAGCAGTTGAGATAAATCAGGCAGGGCTCAGAGAATACACAACTGTTAGTCTTTGGACCAAAGATGATATTAATTGTTTTAGTGTTAGGAGCTACGTATGTTAGTATGCGTGAAAATGAATATGTTGAATGTAAATGTTTTGGTGTCTGTTTGTGGTTTCTGTGTTATGGATTGAAAAACTAGAAGAATAAGTTTTAAAAACTTTTCAAGAATTTGGCTCTATTCGGACGTCATCCTACTGTCACCATTTATAACGTAAAATCATTGAAGTTTTCTCTCATATAATAAGAGTATGATGCAATCTGTCTATGACAGAGGAGTGTGTGTGTGTGTGTGTGTGAGAGAGAGAAAACTATATCAATTATATAGTACTAGTATGACAAAGACCATGCTTACATAGTAATTCTTGAATCCAGAATGAAATGTTGCATTATGATCTGGATTCAGAAGCCCGTTTCCGTCACTGAATTAAAAAGAAAAAAGGTTTTCTCAGAATTGCATGATACAAACTCACAATTCTGAGTTATAACAATTGCAATGTCATATCTCTGAAATCTGACTTACAACTGTGTGATAGAAACTACAAATTTCCGTTTTTATATCTCACAATTCTGATAAAAAAATTCTGATGAGAAAACAAGATACAATTACCTTTTTTATTCAGTTGCAGTAAAGGGCTTCCTTAAATTAGCTTTACAACTGCAAGTAGAATGTAATAGTTCCAATAAACATTTACAAATTTAATATATTTAACTTAAGGCAAACTTAGGTAATTCTGTATATTGTCTGAGGGTTGGTATCTTCTGACAGACATAATTTTATTATGTAAAAATATTATGTGAATGCTTGGCTTAAGAGATGTGTTTAGTCAAGAACAGGGACGGTGAACGTTAGTCCAGAAGAGCCGCAGCCCTGTAGAGTTTTGCTTCAACCCTAATCAAACACACCTGAACGAGCTAATCAAGGTCTGATTGGCTGAAAGCTACAGGCAGGTGAGTTTAATGAGGGTTGGAGCTGAACTCTGCAGGAGTTTGCCTGGTCTAGATTTAAAAAGAGTTTTGTGTCCTAAAGCCGAGTTCAGACTTTATGATTTTAGCCCCGATTTTGACTCGCCGACAGGTTTTGAGAAATCGCCAACAAACGCCCGAAATCACAGGCAAATCGGTGCTCGTGCACGCGAGTGACAATCCCACATTGTGAACTATCAATGACGCGATCTGAGAAAATCGCCGACACCCGTGAGATATTCGGCATGCTAGATATCTGGACCTGTCGGCGATTCAGAATCATGCCGCGTGAAATGTGTTCTGACTGAATAACATCGGCGATTACCTACAGCCAATGAGAGAGCCACATCCAGAGCAGCGGGAATATGGGGGAGGAGTTAAGAAGGTACAGTAATTTTCTTCGTCCATAATCTGTTTTTCGTTGCAAATGAGCGCACATGCAATTTGTATGACAAGCTTATTTTGCTTCCAATTATTTTTAATAACAATCCCAGCCTCACGTGAGAACTCCGGTCTCGCACAGGTGATCTCGCGTTGTCTTCTCGTGTGTGTTTGGCACTGAGACAAAGTTGTTGGCGATTCTTCCTATTGTAAAGTCAAGCAATGTGAAAGCCCCTACCACCGATCTATCATGCCGTGTGAACACCGCAGCGACTGAATGATACCCCAGATAGTCACGCAGTATGAAAACATCTGTGACATGACTGCTTTGAAAGTCGTGCAGTCTGAACTCGGCTTTAGGGACCGGGTTGGATTGTAGCGTGGTAGACTAGTTAGGAATGCAGGAGCTAACCATTAAGGGCCTTATAGGTGAGGGGAAAAAAAAAAAAGCAATCGAGAAATTAGAGAAACCAATCACTTCTGCCCGGTGACAGGAGCAGCCACAACCCCAGATTTATTTCAACAAAATAGTGAAAATACAGTTTATATAGTGGACTCTCTTCTCAGCTGTACATGATCGGAAACATTCATTTACAACAAAACATACAGTAAAAAAACCCTTTATGCTTATATCATTAATACAATCAATGCTGTTCATAACAAAACAACACGTTACTAAAAAATAACAAGAAGAAAAGCATCCGGGTCCAGAAAGGTAAAGTAAATGATCAAAATGTAATACTCCAGTTATGTCCCTTAATATAATACATTTATTTGTTTCAGTTCGACCCTGCACATCTAAGATGTATTTCATGTACAAATGTATTTATTTGCTTACAGAGAGCAACGACTATTAAACCATTTGCATTCTATACAAAACGTCCCGTCCAAAGAGCATGAGCTAACAAGGAATGAAAATGCACATCTAGCATATAAATATATTTTCCCTTGACAAGCAGTATTGATCTCGCTCGCTATGTACAACGACAGGAGTAGCAAATCCAATAGCTGAGACTGTACAAATCAGACGATGCCGTCCTTATTGCGTAAAAAACAGGCAGACGCAGCACGATGCGCATTTTAGCGAGAAGAAACACTGTAAACCGAGAATGTGTGTAAACACGTCAGATGCTGAAATCAAGCATCGCCTGATCTCACAAAGAGTGTGTGCATCGTTAAAGTACCAAAGAGGTCTGTCTCTGGATGCGAGAGGTGCTGCATGCACACGCTGTGAGGCTCACACTAATCTGAGCGGATGGAGATCAGTGCATGACCGGAGGGTGAAAAATAAGACGTCAGCTTAAGGAAGCATTTGAAGAAATTTTGGTGGCTTCATTTCTGAGAGATCTTTCTTCACCAGTCTCTGGAAACGTCCATCTCGAGTTGGGCTTGTTCTGTCGCCGGATGACCTCAAAAATCCTGCAAACCTGAAGAGTCTGTGGCATGACCTGGAGTGTCCGTGAAGCGCCGGCGTCCGGTCAAACAGCAGACACCTGCTCATCTGAAACGCACAGGACAAGCAGGTGAGGTTGAGTTGAAAGCATCACTGCTGCTCTGCACCGAGCGCTTCATCAACACTGACTGACAGCAAAGCTATTTACAGCCGATGGCACCAAAACACGACCGGGCCACATTTCACCCCAATGTAAATACAGATAAAGGACTTCTAGTGTGTTTAACACCAAGTCTACTCTGTACGATGAGCAGTTCACTCGATTGTTCACACACAATGTGCTTTTTTTCTAGTCTTTCTATGTAAATGCTCTAGATGGATGTGTATGACTGTCTCGCATCTTTTGCAGTGTCTTGCATGTAACTTTTCCACGCAGCACCGCTCATCAGTGTCTGGTGGAAGTGTTGCAGGCTTATGTTTAGAAAAGCAAGTTTAGTTGGCATTACAGCTGGCAACACGGTGGAGGAGGCATTTACAACCCCTTTCTGAGTGCATTTGTAATAATGTGTTGCTTCAAACCTTTATTTCCTCCAAAGGGGTTCTTTAACTCTTTCCCTGCCATTGACAGAATTTTTCAGCTTTCTGTGTTTTGACTGTTATACAGCAGGGGGAGCTATTACACATCCTCTAGAAGAGTGCTGAACCTCTGGATCAAAACATGACTGAGAAGCAGTGTTGGACACCTTGCTTTAAAAAGTAATCAGTTATAGTGACTAGTTACTTCTCACAAATGGTAACTGAGTTACATAATTATAAAATAAACTAACTACCAGGGATTATTCAAATATGTCAAATAACTTGGATATCCCCAATAAAAATGTTAAATGTATGAAAGGGAAATGAAATAGAATCAATTATTATTCTAAAACATTGTATCAACCCGGGTTCAAATCAGCCACATTTCAAATCACATCAGAAAAGCATTTATTTGTAATAAAAATGAATGAAATTATAAAAAAAGTTTAGTGTAGGTGTAGGGAGGGCTTTATTGTCCCAATAAGGTGGCATCCATTTAATAAATTGGATTAAAATAAAATGTACATCATTATTATTGCACGCTGTTTTATAATGTACTACAGTACTGGGAGATAACTCACACTTTTTACAAGAATTATTATAAAGAGAAGAAAATCTATTTCAACAGTGTTAACAGAATCTATAATTATTTGCACTTAGTGTAAATTACCTCTGTCTTTAATAAAATATGCTTTTTACACAATGAAGCCAGTGAAAATTGCAAGGTAGCAAAAATTAATTGTTTTTTACCAAATAAAAGCAGAGGCTCTGTTCTTTCTTTTAACATCATGTTCAGAATTAGGGTCAAAACTATAGATTTTTCTTGTATACCAAAAATGATTAGAATATTAAGTAAAGATAATTTTCCATCAAGATATTTTGTACATTTCCTTCCTTAAACATATCACTAATCAAAAATGAAGTTTTAATATGCATTGCTAAAAGCTTTTTAAGCTTTTGAGCTTAATTGAAATGTTCTCAGTATTCAGATTCCAGCCAAATATGATTCTGTCCTAACAGACATTAACGGAAAGCTTATTTATTCAGATTTAATTTCTAAAAACGGACACTTATAACTGGTTTTGTGGCCCAGGGTCACATATCAGCTTCACTAAATATACTAGCGTGATGTAGAAGTCGTCAGAACTCATATTGTTGCAGATTAAAATACCACTGAGTTGTTGGGACTGAGGGGTGAAATGCGAGCCGGACGTGTTTCTCTGGCCGGCAGGGTTTGACCACATACCCTCCTCCCTATCAGCGAGAGTAACACTGGGCGGTCTGGACAGGTTGGGCTCGGCCAGGCTGTGTCGCAGCTTGCACCTCTGCAAGGCCACGCTATACTCGGGCGGCTTTACGTGGCTCGGCCGCAACGATCCTCCCTCCTGCGTGTCGCCCAGCGTCAGGCCCTGGTAGCCCGGCGGAGTGGGGGGCGGCGCTTTGAACCTATCGTCTTTGCAGGGTGACGTTACACAGTACACTGGCAGGAAGCGGGCGGAGAGGTGCAGGAAGTGAGGTGATGAAGGGGAGGGAGCACAGAAAGAACAAAAACACACAGACACACACATAAACACAGACACAAAGCAAACATTAATGAATGAAAAGGGGTACGTAAATCAAAAAGACGTTCACTAAGACACTGACACAGCTGCACCAATCACAACACAAGCAGATCTACATTAACCCTCAGACGCTTGACACACACAGGGCATAAACTGAGGGCTTCTGTTAGTCTTCTATTATGACTGATAATTCAATTTAGAAAATGTTAAACTCATATTAATTAAATAATAACATGCAACAACACTATTATATTTTATATTAAAAAGTGAGGATTATTTTATAGCAGGCTTTACTTTAATAACACAATCCTGATATTTCAATTTATATATATATTCACTCATTCATTTATTTGAAGTTTTTTGTAATTTTAAGGCATTTTAATAGGCATTTTTTGCCCATTGTGACTAGAAGTGGTCACATATTTCACTTTGATTAAACGCATGGTTACCAGTCACCAGTTTGTGCCCTATTTGTGTAAAGCGCAGGACGTCCTGGGTGAATCTTTCTATTCATATAAGTGTCCCAGAGGCATCAAGACACAAGCGGGCCAGAAGAGCTGCACATTTATCATCTAACAAGAGGACAGTGCAATCTGCTCTGTATCTCACACACAAGCCGGAGCTCACCTATGAGTCCCTTCTCCGTGCTGGACGTGACCGTCTTGTACGAAGCGTCTGTGCTTTGCTGATCTTGCGTCTTGCGTTTGATGGTGCCGTAGCTGCCCTCGTAGGTGTCCGACAGGGAACTGGAGGACGTCCAGCTCTGTCTGGACTGACTGTGCTCGGAGCCGTCTCTGGAGCAGCTGTCCTCGGGCAAACCCGGCCCGATCTCCACCTCGGCGATGGGGCCGCCCATGGGTGTGTGGCGGTGATTGAGCAGGCCTGGAAGAGTCTGGAGGTTATCATGAGAGTTACTAGAGCAGGAGGTCCAGCTCCCGCGGCCACTGTCGGCCAGCTCAGAGACGGAGGATTGCTCGGGGGCCGTCAGCTCCTCAGCGCTGCTGGAGAACGTGAAGCCGGACTCCCTCGCGGCGGAGTGTCGGGCTGAAGATGAACTGGGATGAAAGAGAAACACAGTGACTGAACAAACATCGCATTTAAATACATGGTGCACGACTAAAACGAGTGCTGGCATTAATCACAATTGCATCCATAATAAAAGTTTTGATTTGCATAATATAAAAGCAAAACCAGGGTTAAGTCTCCGGGGTATATTTGTAGCAATAGCCAAAAATGCCCATTTTTCTTTTATGCCAAAAATCATGAAGCTATTAAGTAAAGATCATGTTTTCCCACTGTAAGTATATTGAAACTTAATTTTTGATTAGTAATATGCATCGCTAAAAACTGATTTTCTTAATATTTCATGATTTTTTTGCACTCTCAGATTCCAGATCTCCAAATTTGTCCTTTCCTAACAAACCATACGTCTATTTATTCTGCCTACAGATGATGTATAAATCTACATTTCTAAAAATGTATACTTATGACTGTACCGTATGACCGTACAGTGTACATTTATATAAATAAATGTAAAACACACAAAATGCATGTATACATTTTGAAAAAAATAATTATGCATATATATATATATAGATAGATAGATAGATGGATATAATTGCTGTAACTTTTCTGAACCAATTTGAGGCTTTAATTAGTGTAAGGGTGAATTAAGAGTTTTTAAGACCCAGATATTTCACTCTTTAGTCAATGTTAGCATTTTAATGAAACCTTGAGAATGTTATATAATAAAGCACAGACATCAAGAATCCAGCAGAGGTGATAGGGATTGGGCTCTCTGAGGTGTTGACTCTCTACCTCGTGCCAGGCTGACTGCAGTCGGCTGGAGCGTTTGCTGGCGTCTCTGCCGGGACGCTGATGGAGGGTGCCATGGGCACAGAGTCCACAGAGCCATTACTGACGATGCTGGAGCGGGAGGAGATCTCGCTGGAGTCAGACAGGTCAGATCTGCCGGCAGGCAGGAGTGCGTAACCTAAGAGAGAGGGAGAGAAGATCAACACGACTGAGATGAGATTTAAAACATAGAATGCAATGTAATACAATGATGATTGAGAGAAGAATAAATAAATTATCCTCAAAAGCCTGACGATCAAATTTGAGACTGATTTAAAAAAAAAAAAACTTAAATAAAGGAGGATTTTCTAGTAAAAATGATAGTCTTCTTTTAAAGAAAATAACTAATCGAAATTATTCCAAGCAGAAAACAAGATTATTTAGCTTGTTTCAAGCAAATGACAATAATTTTTACTTGTGTAGATATATTTATGGCCGAAAACAAGACAAAAAATCTACGATAGAAAAGCATCTTTTGCAGTGTATGTAATTAGATCTGTGATTAATGTCTGACATTATATTTATAATTACACCGGTAACCCATCTTAAACCTACCCATGTCACTAGCCTTACCCGTTTTTTGATGTAAGTACACAGTAGTTAAGGCCATCTTATATAAAGTGTGACCAATTTTTCTTATGTTTTCATTGCTGTGCACGACTCAGACCAAACAGCCCAACACAAACGTCTGCCTTTATTACATCACTGAAGGAAAGCTCAGATTACAGTCGAGCAGTGAGGCTGAACTATGACACATGATCCTGTCATCTTTCACTCACCTGCTGTGAAACACACACTGATGGTTTTGTGGGAAAAATAACCAGAATGAATGAATAATAACGTGAATAAAAGAGTACAGGGTCTGAACTACACTGATGCGGAGGAACGTGAACAGCACATAACAAGCAGTCACACAGTTTTCCTCCTCCTGTGTCTGTCTGTCTGCTGCTCATCCTGTCTCACTGTCCTGTCCCTGCTCCTGTCTCTCAAGAGTCTGAAGGGGGACCTGAAGCGCTTGCGTGTCTCTTCCTGTCCCTGTCTGTTCTCTTCCTGTCTGCCGCTCTGACAGGTCATCCTCAGGATCTGTCTCTGAAGGAAAGCCCCACCTATGCCATACGAGCGTCCGCCTGCCGTCCTGATGCCGCCATCGCTGGCCAGAGACGAGGACGAACCCGAGAGGTTCAGCTGACCGCAGTTCTGTCTGGGAGCTCCGCCCACTGCGAGAGAATGATGGGAACATTTCAGAAACACCAAAGCTGGAATATCACCAAAGGCATGATGAACCCTCTAAAGCCGGGCATGTGAAACGGTTTACTGAAACCAAAGACGTTGATGAGTACGTGCTTCCATTTAGAGTAAATATATAACAGGAACTTACTCAGGAACTGGAAGTGCAGCCGTGTGTTTTTTATCAGATTTAGAGGTGACTGAAGGTTTGTGGGGTCGTACCTTTGCGAGGAAATCCCTGCGGGGAGACGGTAGGACTGGAGTGCAGAGACGAGACGGTGGCCGTGTCTTCGGGTCTCTTGAGGCTGATGTCATCGGCCGCTCCGGCTGCTTTCTTCAGCGTCTGAGGTGAGTTAGGAGCTGAAGAGCACAGCAGACACCGTTCAGACAGCAGAGGGAGCCGTACGCTAAACCATTAGCACTTCCTGAGACTTCTACTCTAGCAAACATATAACGAGCTCCACACGGTCAAATACTGCTTATTTTGTAACATCACATTCATCTGGTTTGCTACTTAACTTGAGAGACAGTGAATACAGAACAGGAAATGAGAGTGGAAGGTGGCATTATCACTAATAAATAAAACACCTATTAATGTTTCCACACTCACTTCCACTCATGATTTCTCACTTGGTATGATTTGTCTTGTTTTGCATTACAAATATCTAAATCAAGATACATTAACTTTAGAAGTAATGTTAGCTTAAAGCAATAATAAGTCCATTTCTTTTTGGATAAAGTTGATTTTCCTCATCTTGAAGTTTATTTACTTTTCTGCTTAGCAATACTAAGACTGAATTAAAGCAGAAAATACATTGAAAGACAAAAAAATTAAATACACAAGAAGAAAAATTGGACCTAATATCACTTCATTATTTTATTTATTTTCTAATATGTTTCTTTGTTTCATAGCCTTTCACATCAGTTACAGCTACACTGGGCAGAGCCAGGTTAATTTCCTTCCTGATTTACTTACTTCATTTATATATTGATTATTTCACTTTCTAATTGTTACACATATAATACTGTGCAGAAGTCTTAGGACACTAGTATTTTCAGCAACAAAAAGTGGTTATAAGTGGGTTATTTCTATGTTTTGCGGTAGCGCGTCAGTTAGAAATATCAGTTTACATTTCCAAACATGATTTTAGTCATTAATTGTAATAATGCAGTGAGATTATTGTCTGATAACAGCCAGTGCTCCACACAGATCATCATCAGTCTGTCTGGAATCACATGAAGAAACAGAACAAACTGAGACAGACTCAATCCAGAACAACTGTGCCAACGTCTCCAAGATGAAGAAAAAAAACCTACCTGGAAAGCTAGCTGAGAAACTCTGGGCAGGTGTACCTCGGAACAGAAGCTGTTTTACCAAATATTTATTTGATTTAGTTAATAGAAGTTAATTGATGAATTAAATCTATTTATGGCATTATTTCTGAAAGCATCCTCATTTTACAGCGTTTTTACACGAGTGTCTAAAACTCTGAACAGTACTGGAGCTTTGCAGGTAGGTTTTTTTCTTCATCTTGGAGACGTTTTACTTCTCATGAGTCAGTTGGGGTAAAGAATAAACCACAAATAATAATAATAAAAAAATAGACAAATATGTTACTCAAAATTAATAATCTACAGATGAAATGCTGCAAACAGTTGTATTAATTTATAAAACCTTCAATTATGTATAGTAGAAAGGTCTTAAGAAAGAATTCAAATTTAGCAATGGAAGTGATGCTTATTATGAAAAATGGTAAATGAAATAAGCTTCAGTTTTTGATTATAGTGTGAAATTACTGTGGAACTGTGTACGAGGACTGAATAAATCCAGACGATGATGAACACGGTCAGACGTGTGCTCTATCACTCAGGAAGACTGCGAAGGTCACGTACCGAAGGCAGCGGACAGGTCTTTGGCGAGGCTCTTCTTGCGCAGAGGGTACAGGCTGACGGGAGGAACCTGCAGCACCTGAGAGACACGGTTCTGAGACTTAGCTGAAGACACACCGGAGCGCATGGACACCGGGGACATGTCTGATTTAGTGGAGCGCCGCTCGCTCAGGTTCTTAGACACTGCAGGAAAACACACACAACATTCTCTGTCAGATTTGGAAAGGTCATACATCAATGGCATTCAGATATTTATCAGGGGGACCATCCGTCCACAACTGCTTGTAATGGAGATACAGCTTTTCAGTCATTACCTTCAGAAAATATGACAATTTTTAGGGAACTCAGAAAGTGCAGCTGGGACGTATGGTCACCCTGCATTCATTAATGTGACTGAGGAGTCCAAATACCTCCTTTAAATGCTAGCCTATAGTCAGGGATGCAAATAAATGGTGCGCACGTGCAACCAGAAAAAAAGAAAAATGTGTGGGAAATAAGTTGACCATAAGTTAAATAAGTACAGACGTGGTTAACAGCTGTTACTGCACTGTTATTATCACCTTTTAAGATCGACTGACTGTAATACTCTGCAAGATTTCTGTATGAAGTAAAAGCATTAATGTAGGCTTCTGTATGTTTTGGCGCTATCGAGTGAAGTGCATCACCTAACATAGTGTCACAGTTTCGCCTTTTGCTCTACACCGCAGCGCT
>JAUMHP010039672.1:0-10660 GCA_032361065.1 Enteromius trimaculatus | reverse complement strand
CACTTGTTGTTGTATGTTCTGATATGTGCATGGGAAATGGAAAACACACATTCCAATGCTCAAATCTCAAAATATCATAGAAATGTTCATGAAATCAGTGTCTTACATGACAAACTCAGTCAGAAGCCACCGGACAGCTGCAAATAAAGCAAAGTAGGGCTGAAAAGAAAAGAGAATCACACATGGCATCCTTTTAGTTCAAACATTATACATACAGCATAAAATACACACTTATTCTTCCATTTGCTCACTGGCATTCCCAGTATTTCTTTTAATTTTTTTTTTTTTGTTTTGTTTTCTTTTTCTTTTTAAATTTCATCTTTTTAATATGAAAATAAGCATTAGTTTTTGACTATACATATTTTCGTAGTTTTGTCAGCGCTGTCCTGCCTGGTCCTGTTGACAGGCATCTGCCATGCCCACAGGGACATGGGTTAGTCCCAGTCACACTGATGCATGCTGATGAGGATTGTAATCTAAAGTCCTGCTTTAGATATTGCTTCCTAGCCTGCTGGATATTTAAAGGTGAAGATTCAGGTCAGCTAGGCAAGACCATTTTAGCACTCAGCTAAAGCAGAGGTTACCAAAAACTTTCCTAGAACCACCCAATGGTTTGGCAAATTAGATCATATGTTCTTCTACCATTCCAAATAAAATACATACATGTGCTTGTCATATAATTAGAATGTCTTCAAAAAGTTGATTTATTTCACTAATTCCATTCAAGAAGTGAACAATGTATAAATTCATTCCACACAGACATATATATTTCAAGTGTTTATTTCTTTTAATTCTAATGATTATAATGGACTATTATAACTAATGAAAACCCCAAATTCAGTATCTTATAAAATGAGAATATTGTAAAAAGGGTCAGTATTGAAAACACCAGGGGCCACACTTTAATCAGCTAATTATCTCAAAACACCTGCAAAGGCCTTTCAATGGTCTCTAAATGATCTTGTTCTGTTGGCTACACGAACATGGGAAAGACTGCTGATTTGACAGTTGTCCAAAAGACGACCATAGACACCTTGCTGAAGGAGGGCAAGACACTAAAGGTTATTGCAAAAGAGGCTGGCTGTTCACAGAGCTCTGTGTCTAAGCACATTAATAGAGAGGCAAAGGGAAGGGAAATATGTGGTAGAAAAAAGTGTACAAGCAATAGAGATAACTGCACCCTGGAGAGAATTGTGATACAAAACCCATTCAAAAATGTGAGGGAGATTTACAAAGAGTGGACTGCAGCTGGAGTCAGTGTTTCAAGAAGAACTACACACAGACAAGGGTTTCAGCTCCGCATTCCTTGAGTCCAGCCACTCTTGAACAACAGACAGCGTCAGAAGCGTCTTGCCTGGGATAAAGACAAAAAGGACTGGACAGCTGCTGAATGCTCCAAAGTTATGTTCTCAGATAAAAGCAAATTTTGCATTTCCTTTGGAAATCAGGGTCCCAGAGTCTGGAGGAAGAGAAGAGATGCACAGAATCCACGTTGCTTGAGTTCCAGTGTAAAGTTTCTACAGTGATGGTTTGGGGTGCAATGTCATCTGCTGGTGTTGGTCCACTGTGTCTTCTGAGATCCAAGGTCAACTCAGCTGTATACCAGGACGTTTTAGAGCACTTCATGCTTCCTGCTGCTTCCTGCTAACTTTCCAGAGATGCAGATTTAATTTTCCAACAGGACTTGGCACCTGCACACAGTGCCAAAGATACCAGTAACTGGTTTAAGGACCATGCTATCCCTGTTCTTAATTGGCCAGCAAACTCGCCTGACCTTAACCCCATAGTAAATCTATGGGGTACTGTGAAGAGGAAGATGTGAAATGCCAGACCCAACAACGCAGAAGAGCTGAAGGCCACTATCAGAGCAACCTGGGTTCTCATTACACCTGAGCAGTGCCACAGACTGATCGACTCCATGCCACGCAGCATTGCTGCAGTAATTCAGGCAAAAAGAGCCCTAACTCAGTATTGAGTGCTGTACATGATCATACTTTTCATGTTTATATTTTTCAGTTGGCCAAGATTTCAAAAAATCCTTTCTTTGAATTGGTCTTATAATGGTAATATTCTAATAAAAGCAATAGTTGTGGCCACACATTTTAACACCAAAAGGCGGTTTGCACCGGTGCACACTATTAGTAAAACTGGCCCCTGCACTCCAAAGCCCACATTGCTGGGCACCTTTAGTCAACTTAGGCTGTTCAAGAACATTTTCAGTTTGTTAGCTTCCTTCATAAAATAAGCCCTGACTCTTCTCTGTCCCTTTTTTGGAGCGTAGCTTTCACCACATTAATCCATGCCCTGAAGCATGCCAGGAAATTTAGTCCTATGATGCATGTCTCATCCACATTAGCCCATAGTTCTGAGGAAGGCTTTCTGCAGGACCTCACAGGACCCCTGGGTAGAGGAGGTACATGGCCAATCCTGTGCTGATGAGAGCTTGAAAGGGCTAGTCGCTGAGTGCACAGGACGTATAAGCCTTGAGTCTAATGTGTCAGTGCAGAATTGGCTTTTTTGGGACATTAGAGAGAGACAATTCCTTTTTCTCACTGCTCTCCTTCAGAATTTAGAAGCATTCACGTTCCCTGTCTCTGTCTACAGCAGTAGCACCTCCTCCACATCACATCAACATTACCCAGACAGCACAGTACACACACTGAACCCCAAACAGTCTCTGTCAGCCATGTGCACTATTCTGGCGAATTACTGATAAAGTTTTCATAAAAGGCTTTTTTTGTCAACAGAAATGATAACAAATGAAACAATTATTAGAAATATAACAGTGATCAAGTAGCAGTCGTTCTTGCATAAACTAGTGCACTGATAAACTACTTCGACAGCTGTTGGTTGTGGACACAACTGCTCATAAGTTACTAAGAACTGAGATACATCTCAAACATGTCCGTGCATGGAAAACTGACAAACTGCTCATACTACAAGGATGTGCAGGTATCAAAGACCTCGATGAGTGGGCATAAGAAGAAGTTATATTGTTCTGATTTAGCAAAACTACAAATAAATAAATAGATATTGAATCAGAACACACTAGAATGAGAAGCACATGCAAAATCTGAAATATAATGTATTTGCCAAGTACTCACGTGTAAGAGTGTGTGTGCTGTATCACTGGTCTGTGCGTACACCCTACAGACGGCCTGATAGTCATACAGATTCACCCTGGAGAAAAAGTCACATTCCTCATTCTGTGTTTTTAATAATGCATATTATCCAGGATTATTATGCAAACTATTACAAATCCATACTGTTGCAGATGCAAATGTCAGTGTCTGAGTGTACTAATAAAATATTGGTTGCACTAGTTTGAGGACCAATTCATTAGCTATTATTTATGACATTTGCCTCATAAAACTCTTAATTTACTAATTATTAAAAGGTTGTAAGGTAGAGGTAGATTAGGCATGGGGCAGGATAAAGGATCTGATATGTTGTCATGCAGGATAAGGAATTATACATGCTTATTCTCACATTTTTTTACTACATTAATGAGAGTGAGTTGTGTGTGTGTTTGCGTGTGTAAGGCCCTTAGCTGACCTTCTCTTCCATCACATTTAATTGAAAGCCAAAGATAATTATAGTCATTGCTTGCAGCTCTTTCTGTACCTCTGTATGCAAAGGACTCACATCCATGTGTACATATGAGAACATATTCATCCTCAATGCTCTCTCTCTCTATTTTCTCACGGTCAATCCAGGTGGATAAAAAGAAGCTGCTTTCATAGATCTTATATAATTACATTTCCCTGAGTTGAAACATAACATTCACTAATTCTGGATGTTTGCTTTGCAGAACAGTGCCACAAATTACAAAGTTCCCAACACAGACACAGTGGAAAGATCTCTTATCTCTGCATGCAATTCAGTGGAGCTTCCAGTTGATATGAACACTGATTATGTAACGAATAACTGACTCAGGCCATTGAATTATTAGTAAAATTATTAGAAAATTATTTATTGCATTATTTTCGAATCCAGCACGATTTTTAAAGTAAGATGCATACAATGGAATCTTACTTTAAAAAACATGCTGGACTTACGAAAATAACGATATAAAACGTGTCCTTGCCATGAATAAATAGATTTAATTAAATTACGTGACTAAATCACAAACTGCCATGAGACTGGGTTGAGTTTAACAGGCTTATTTAAGTTTTTCATTAGTATAAAGACTTATTTCAGTGCAGTTTCTAGCACAGTACTTCATCTCATGACCTCAAAGCCCACTTACTAAACTAATACATTTTCATGTTTGCATAACCACGTAACCAACTGCATATGTATGGTTTTCTGGCTCAGTAAACTCACAACCTAATACAGCGCTGCACATGTAACGCGGAGTGCTCGGGTATGGTTCTGTGAAGCATGAGTCACGATTAAAGAGCTCAAAGATTTGTAGAGGCAAGCTAAAATGCCGCTCGGTTAGGTTTAAGACAGGGTTTGGTGTAGGTGGTATTGTTTAATGTAGTTATTCTTAAACATTTTCAGTTTAGGGTCACGCTTTCAGATCTGCTGTGATACAACAACTACAGTAAGATACTAATACATTGCCACATTTATATTTATCTTTGAGGATAGAACTGAAGCAGGACATTTTACTTCAAAAGTGTCACGTGCATGAAGGAACAAAATATACTTATGCTAGTCAGATATTTCCAGAGAGCCTGGTTTAAACATTTTCTTCTTTCAAATCAATTCCATATTAATATTATTCACAGCAATGAATTAACAAATATACTGTCAGGAAACAGTAAATAATTCCCATGATGAATCAGAGATAGACGGTTTGCAGGATTCATGGTATTAAATTAAACAAAGTTTTTTTTGTTTTTTTTAATCTGTGGTAACATTTTATAATGGCTTAAACTAACATTCCAGTATATGATGCTTAACAGACCATTAAATAAAATATTTTAAAAAGCTACAAAAATGACTAAAACTGATTACTTATTAATTGTTTATGTTTTGTGCAGTACCCAATCTAAAGTTGAAACTATCATCCATCAACTACTGATTGCTATCAATAAATGATTACATTTGTACTAATGTTTATTTTACAAAATCTTGCAAAACAATTGCTTGTTAATCATTTGCATTCTCGTTTACATCTCAAGTGATTGAATTGTTAGGTTAGAAAATGTTTAATGTTTTGTAACGGTAAGTTAATAGCTTAGAGGGTCACTATTTCATATTCAATATATACAGTATGGGATATATTTAATATGGTTCTAATAATACCTTTTATCTTCCTCCAGCTTGTTTTAACACACAATTGACTAAAAATGTAGTCTGTTCATACTTAAGAGAAACAGTCTAATGTATTTTGTCTCATTCAGCATGGACATACCTCTTAAAAGAACCCATCGAAACAAGTTTGCTCATCACAGCTCCCTCAGCTTCTCCAAAAAACACACCAGTCTGAAAGACACATAGATAGGGTTAGGGTTATGATTGTGTCTAAGCAACTGAGATAAACTGATACTAAATAAAAAAAATGTGCAAAGTGCAGTATTTTATTCACACACACACACACACACACACACACATACATGCATACTTTAGCTTACTGAATGAAAATCCTTGATTATACGTTTATTAATTATTTATCAATAATCACAGCTGCATTTCCCAAAATCACCATAAGCTTAAACTGATCATAGCTGCATTGGTTTCAACAGGTCCAAAATTTACTTAAGCTTACGCCGCATTAGGTCAATGCAGCCCAGTATAGTATAGAACTAGATGATTGTCCCTCACCAAAGACAGATCCTCAGCCACAATAATGAATCCGTTGTTGTCAACGAGGTAACAGCTGATTTCCTACATTGGGTGGAGCAACAGAGAACTAATACAGGTGGTAGAAAAATAACAAAAACACAAACAATTGAGTACTGCAAACAGAGAAAAAGTAAAAAGAGTCAATGTTGACACTTACATCATTGTCACAGCTGATGGAGCACTTCCCATCAAGTGCTGCACACTAACGAATACAAAGTGAGAAGACTATTATGGCAGCAAACAACATCATGTTAAATACCTACAGTATTATCTGCTTTCACACCCCCATTAACTGCAATAACCACAACCAGATTTAGTTCTTAACCTCTTGTTCTCACTCACATGTGCTAAAAACTAAAACATGGTCACCTAAGCACCTTAACCATGTGCTTATGTGCTCACACTCTTGTCCTATAGAATGACTCAATTGATCAAGAGACATACAAGAGCCAATAGCATTTCACAACACCATGATGTGATTGGTCAAGAGACACACAATTTACAACCAAGGCTGATGTAAGGATTCTCCTGCATTTTTTTAAATTTGAGCAAAGCAGCAGAAATCAGTGGGTATGGGAGACAAATGCTTTTTAAAATGAATACCGACTTGTTGGTCTTTTTGCATCTCAATAAAAATGCAAATAATTTTTTGCCACTACGTGTCACTTTTGGAGCGGTAAAATATCTGTTTCCCCAGTAATGATGTACACAAAGCAGCACTGCACTCTCAAACACTGCTTTATCAGACTTTACAGACATGATGAGATGATCATGAGACCAATCCACCAAAGGAGGGAAAAATTAATCGATGAATGAATTATTTGGGAGTCATTGAACAAATGAGGTAAAAATAAATGCATATTATAAGACAATGAATGTGTTGTTGAGGACTCCCAAAACCAAAATATGAACCCATCATGACCTACAATAGAGGCACTTTAATGAGTGTCCAGCAGCACTATGGTGGTTTTGGCCCACTCCTCCTCACAGATTTGCTTCAGCTCAGTGACATTTATAGGCTTTCAAGCATTAACTGAACATTTCAGTTGATGTTGGTCTTTGACTTGGCCATTCCAAAACTTCAGTGTTCTTGTTTTTCAACCATTACGAGGTTGATTTGCTTATATGTTTTGAACAGTGTCATTCCGCATGACCCAACCATGTTTCAGCTACAGAAGCTGCTAATATGCAGTTCTTCTCATGAAATGCAGTTTTTGCATTTCACAAGACATAACAGAACTTAAATGTACTGTAATAAGTGCAAGCACATCAATACTTAATAATGTGATAACATTAGAGTGATGGACTCTCGAACTCAAACTTTTTTTTAACAGAATTGAAAAATCGTTGAATCACCCAAAACAAACAAATAAATAGATAATTTGGGGAGGACTGCAAGGTGACATTCCCAGGTTACTTCAAACATACAAATGGTATGAAATTAACCAATGAAATGAAGTGTGTGTGTGTGTGTGTGTACTAGTGGTTTGTGAGGATACAAATGTGTATAATGACATGAGTACTACAATGTAAACATGGTTTAAGAGGACACTTCCTGTGTCCCTGTAAAACCAAATGCATAAAAAACAAAAACAAAACAACCCATACAGTATAAAAACCATTACACCTATGGAAAGTCCCTCTAAACCTCAAGTTCAAGTGTGTGTGAGAGAGAGATTACCTGTCTGCTGGCAGTCCAGAACTTCCTCTGAAAGAACTCGAGTTTCATCTGAATACCCACAGCTGAGGAAATATTGAAACAAACCACAGCAGGATATCAGAGAAACGTTTGATTCTCATTTACTCAAAAGCAAAATGAAAATGATAAGTGGATAGTTTATTCCATGATTATGATTGGTTGAACCACCTAGAAGTTGTTGTAAAATAGGCTGCTCTAAAACAATGCATCACTGCCGAGTATGGTAAATAGTGCCGAGGAATCACACTGCTTGCTGGAAAGATTTATTATGTATTATCAATAAAAATTATATTAAGGTTGCAGCTGTGTTGCAGTAATTGCTATACGTAGTAAGCATTTTATGAAAGTGTTATTTACAACTCAGGTCACTGACTTAAAAACAACTGTTTCCAGAGCTGAGATTAGAAAGTGATTCCTAATTACGTACTTCCGCTGGTCCTGCGCCAGCCTTGGCAACTGCCGCTGAGATGAATGGGAATGTCAACAGATAGCTTTCTCTAGACAACAGCTGAGCTTGGTCGACCACGCAAACAAACATGTTTTACAAGCAAGTGCCACATGAAATCAGCCTACCAATGGAAAACTTGTGTATATAAGTTATAATAATGGCCTCTGCAAATGAGGAATAGAAAAATAAATGAATAAGTGTCTGAATAAGATATTATATATTAGGACTTTATAAACTAGACAAATTCTCGGCAGAGATCCCTATGGCCAGCTATGAACGGTGTGGCCAAATATGTTCATTATGAGTACTGCTCTGAAAATTTCATTAAAACTATTGGATCAGAAACAGGGTAGGAAATACCCTTTGAAATAAATATTTCAAAATCATGACTTATTAAATACATACATTCTGTGCATAAAAGCAAGAAATCAAGTGAATTCACAAGGTCAGAGCAGAGGAGTCACATGATAATGACACACAAACACACACACCAATTTCCACTTGCACAACTAATGCAAATGTCAATGTAACACTAATAGCACAAATGATCTCAGATCTGCCTACAGAGTAATATCTAAAAATACACGGGAGCTCATATCAGACCTATCAAATGTACATTTCTGAATGTTGCCCAAATGGGTTAATGTAATCCAAATGGGACAGAAAAGTTATGGAGTGGTCGGTTTGGTAAAGAATAGGAGAGACTTCTACAGAGAACCGTAACTAAAAATCAGTAACAATCATCTTACAGCATCTTACATAACATTAAAAGTGGCACATCAATAAAGGCCTGCACAAGCTTTGCTTTTAGACTTAGAGAACATTTAAAAAAAAGTATTTAACGGCAGACTGCTGGGTCTTAGTGGCTGGATGTCCAAGCGGTGCCCGCAGAATAGCATAGGTTTTATAGACAATTGGACGAGTTGGGGCAAACCTGACCTGTTGAAAAGAGATGGTCTTCATCCTTCCTCGGGTGGTGTTGCTCTTTTCTCTAGAAATATGGCACATAGTCTTAGATCTCATACTTGACAACTGGGGCCCAGGTCAGGAAGCAGACAGACTGGCTCATGTCACAGCAATCAGTTAATGACTGAAGCACATAGCGACTCTTACACCTAGATATTACACTATAGAGACAGAAAACGTCCCAAACACTTGTTCCACCGCAAATCAAGATGTCTAATTCAGATTCGTCTGATTATCTCTGCAAGGAGCCTGCTCCCCGCCCAACACTGACCAACTCTCAAGCCGGCCAACAAGCCGCCACTCCGCCTCCGCCATCACAAAAGGCCGCGGAGGACGAAGACCCACCAGCTTTTTACTAGCTCCCCGGCTAAGCGAGTTCGCTCGTGATCACCGCCTCCCAGCAAACCTCCACCAGCTTCCCCGGTGTCGTCATACGCTTCAGCCCGTTCATCATCCAGAAGATGGACTATTATATCATTACGCCAAACCTCCTTAACACCCGCCTTCCCCATGCCACTCCACCAGACACTCCTCCTCCACGCAAGAGAACCCACAAATCGGCTACCTGTTCCAGACCAGCTCTGAATCCCCATTCAGTCCCATATTTGCCCCAACCTCCAATCCATCCTATCCATCTGTTTATATATTTTACTTAAGTAATCCTTTAAATGTTTTTTTTTTTTTACACAATACTCCTAGTAATCTTATTTTAAATTGATTAACCTTTACTTTACCTCTACCTTTACTTGGTCAATAAAATAACACTGACATACATTTCACTTGAATACTTTTATTTCTATGAGATTCCTTAACAGTTCAAAGCATGAAAAAAAAAATCTGTTTGATGGTTCTGGTAAATGGTGTACTATAGTGCATTTTACTCCAGTAAACCTTTTTAGAACAACCACACAACATTTAAACATATAAAACCTTTAAAATATAACATAAACATTTTACAACAATCTCAGTTGCAGATATCAAATACAAAAGTGTAAAAGTTCACAAGACACGGTATTAATACAAACATAATCAGGACATAATTAGAAACACCTGGGCAACATAACTGGCAGAGAGTGGGGGACTGATTAGGGAGGCGGAGTTACAAACAAGGGAAAGCACATGGAAGACAGAATGTAAACCTTAAGACACTTGAGATATCAACAAAACCACACACATGAAAACATCAACAGAGCACGCCTACGGCGTGACATAGCCCTCCCCCTAGGCGCGGCTTCTAGACGCGCGGGCAGTGACAACAGTCTTTAAGGGAGGCGGATGAGACTGTGGAAAGACCCTCCAGGGTGGAGCAGGTGGCGGAGACTTCCACCTGGGCGGAGCAGACGGGAGAACTGCCCTCCAAGGTGGATCAGACGGAGGAGCAGCCCACCTGGGCCGAGAATGCTCCCCCGAGCCGACCAGACAGATCGTGCACCCTCCAGGGCGGAGCGGGCAGCAGAGAGACCCACCGGGGCAAACCTAGGTGTGCTGTTTGATAGCAATCTTTCATTTTCATTTCTAACATCTGTAAAAATGTGTTTTTCCATCTCAAGAACATATCTAAATTGAGACTTATGCTCAACCTTAAAGGCTGAAATGTTAATTTCATGCGTTTATGCCCTTCAAGCTAGATTATTGTAATGCTAGAAACCTAAAACCAGAGAGTATTAAAGCCCAGAGCATATTTGCCCGGTTCTGTCAACACTGCACTGGCTCCCTATCAAACATCGTATAGATTTTAAAATCTTGTTAAT
>JAUMHP010039671.1:0-10665 GCA_032361065.1 Enteromius trimaculatus | reverse complement strand
AGGAAGTGGAATTCAATTCAGGAAGAATTCCACTGAATTCTGTTTATTGCTGAGCATTTATTTGTCATTGCATTTAATGAAACACATTTGAACATTTGAAACAACATTTTCTTCTGGGACAGAAGAAAATCATGAAGTGTCTCAGGCTAAAATCAGCAGATGTCTCTCATTTGTGCTTTAACCTTCTTAAACGTTTGTCAACCACTGTTCATTAGCACTGACGATACTTATGCGTGGACTGGAGAGTTTGCCTTTTTCTTTTTATGTGTTCTCAGTCACATTTTTGTTACTGCATTTTTGTTTTTGTTGCTACTTCTATGTAAATCTTCACTGAAATAGATTTTATTCAAAGGATCTTGAACTTGGCATTTTGTTTGTTGTGGATTGCTTTTCTTGTATATTTTACATGCTCTTTATTACGTAGCTCAATGAACAGAATCCAGCCCAGCTTCTTTTCTGATAACTCGAGCTGTTTTTGCCAGATCATTTACTCCTTCTCTCAAGAGATACAGAGTGGTACCAAATGATATTCCTGCAGCAGCAGCACTGCCTACACCTGGAAGGAGACTCAGCAAAGATTGTAGCAACAGTAGCAATGGTAGCGAGGGCAGCAGATGCTTGCAATCTGGTCAGTGCTTTGTCTCGGATGGCAGTAACAAATTTAGATTTGGCCAAATCTTTCAGGTGGGGCTTGTTAACTTTCTCTGAAAGCCTTGTCAGTGATCTATCATCCAAACCAAATGCATGGTAGCATGTTGTGAGAAAAGCTACGACCATGCCTGCATCACATGCTACTGATAGGCCAGGCACAGGGATAACTGCTATACCAGCAGAGGCAAGAGATACAGCCCAGATCATCCGTTCAAACATCTCGATCTTCTTCTCAAGAGATGCTGCAGAACACACTGGCCAGGCTTGTAGAAGAGCATACTTATGTTCTGGAAGCTCACCCTCAAGAGTGTTTTGAAGTGCTTCAAAATCATATTCCTCCCAATGACAAGACGATATCAAGAAAACTTTGGGGTCTCCCAGGTCTTTCAGGTTTTTCTGACAGTCAGCTCTTATTATGGAAAGAGCTTTCTGCTCATCAAATCCGTTTGTCTTTTTCTCTGAAGACATGTCATTTAATAATATAACCGAAAACAAATGATTCTTATAACCTGAATTTCTTGATTCCAGGAGGAGTAATGAAATACCTAGTAATAGAGAACTTGAAAATTAAACCAATAAATGAATAAAATTCATTTAATGATTGATGATACAATGTTTTGTCTTATTATTTTGTGTTCTTGTGCTTTCTGCTGAGGTTTTTTCCCCCTGATCTCACACTGCCCTACTTGAAGGACAGACCTTGAAGGTCGTTTTTTTCTAATGCATCTTAGTTTCCTATCATCCTCTGCTACCTATCAACTGACTTGTCTTCCCCCAAATGTGATGTTTATATATATGGTTGGAGGGGTCCAATTTCACTGCATGTAACAATGTCTGTGACACATAAAGGCTACTACTATTACTACTACAATTTCATTGTTTTTCATTAACCCCTTGAGAAGCTTTTAATTTGTGTCACAGTACGTGCACAATGATGAAGTGCGCTGAAGGCATGAACTGAACAGAAAAAATGAACAGCGCAGCGGGCTCTGGAGGGACACATACAGGCTCTCGCAGCGGGTTCAGGCGGGCGCTCTTGCAGCGCAACAGGCTCAATGAGTGGGCAGAACAGCGTGATGGTTGCAGGCCTGGAGCAGACTGGATGAGGAGGGAGAGAAAGCGCATTGGAGCCGCAGATGGAGGAGTTCAGCTCGTGGTGAGCTGCAGTGTCTTTATTTATCTGAATGGGACTCGAACGAGGATTCTCAACGAAAAACTCAAGATTCGAGATTAATCGAGATTAAGGAGTAAATTTTAAAAATTCAGGAACATTTTTTTGACAATACTCAGGATAAATCACACAAGATAAATAGTCGAGTCCCATCCAGACAAATTGATTAAAAGATTGTTCATTGCAACTCACCAGTTGGTAAAGGCTCAAAACTTCCTCCACATACTGCTCCAATGGCCTCTCTCCCTGATGAAGCTCACGAAGTCTATCGTCTGCCCACGTCATGTTGCTCTGTTTTTGGGTCCGTCAGTCTGTCACGGTGCGTGCACAATGATGAAGTGCGCTGGAGGCATGAACTTTAAATAGCAAAGTCTTTTAATAATCCGAAGTGCACAAACTGAGAAATCCAATATAATACATCAACACGTAACATAATCATTGACGGACCAGACTGAACTCCAAAAACATGGCATTTAAACACAGGGGCTAATGAACTAAAGAGAAGACAGCTGGGGAGACACAGGAGGAGCACAATCAACTAATAATGACATCAGGACAGGAAACACCAAATATGGGCATGACAAAACGAAACTAAAACAGGGAGACATGAAAACGAAACTAAACCAAGAATACAAAAACAGAACTAAACAGACATAAAACGTGACAATTTGGTTGATATGATATTAATAACTGTGCTAAAAATCACATACTGAATTTATCTTTCAGCACGTGAATCACAACAATGGAAACAATTCAGTTTAATTTATTTTTAATTATTGTAACAACCATTTTATTTGCTCTTTTGTTGTGCCACTACTGACAGTAAATAAAATTGCCAAATAAAATCCATTGTAATAATAAAAGTACCTATACAGATGTGGTCATTAGAAATGCTTGTTTCTTACCGTGACTTGACTTTTTTTTTGCCATGGCTTGCCATTGCAATCTGCAAGCAAGGTTTATCTAATAATTCTCTAGCACCAGACTTAAGGAAAGGAAAGGACGTGGCATTCCCATAATAGGAATTTATGCTCTGCATTTAACCCATCCATGTGACACACACAGCAGTGAGAAGTGAACGACCAAGCACACACACCGTGAACACACACCCGGAGCAGTGGGCAGCCATTGCTGCGGAGCCCGGGGAGCAGTTGGAGGAACGGTGACTTGCTCAAGGGTCTCACCTCAGTTGTGGTATTAAAGGTGGGACCTGGGACTCGAACTGGGTTACAAGTCCAACTCCCTATCCATTAGGCCACAACTGTCCCAAAATTTAAAAAATAATTGAATCTAACCCTAAGACCGAGACAGCCGTCCGCGGCTAAAAATAGCTGTAGTTCTTAAATGTTTAATAACTTCTAAACCGCTAATCCGATCTGATTTAAAAAGTGGTTCTCCACTTTTCGGAGATATACCATGTCTCCGTAGCGGTAGTGATTACGTCATTGCATTTTGACCAAATTGATTTGTCAGAGAAATCCAATGCATTTTGTTCCTCTGAGCCAAACAGGAACGATTACTGACGCTTAGTCCCACCCCTGTGCACAGATTGGTGCAAACTGTCTTACATTTGCCAGTAAACATAGGTTTTGGTCTTTTGAAACACCGTTGAGGGGATTTCAATGGAAATGTGAACAAGCACAAAGTGAAAGTAAAGTATATTGTGCGTGCAAAAATTGGGCTCTAGCATTGAGCATGCTAGAGCAGCGTTCGTGGATAGTTCATGTTTCTCATGCAGGAAGATGACTATCTCGGAGTTACGGATAAGGCTTACTTACATGACGGTAAGAAGGGAGTCCCTATTCCTCTCTCGCGTTCTGGGGCTCGCGCTGGCAGCGTCCGCGGAGCTTCCGGTTGCGGAGGGGAGAGGGCTAGCCTTAAAGTGACAGTCGAGAACTCTCCTCGGAGAGCGCCTCCTGTCGCCCGTACTCCGACACTGTTGGAGTCTCCATTGGGTAGCCTGATTAACCAGAAATGATATTATATGTCACCTTTTGGAGCTCCCCCTGATGATCAGATGTCGGTTACTGCATCGGAAGGAGAGTGTGGTTCTGGAAAGTGAGACATTAGATTTTTGGAACGGTGTCCGATGGACACTCAACCATACCGGAGGCTGATTCAGAACTGTCGCTATGCTTCCCGGGCCGCCAGGGAAATCGGGATTAAGTGGAACCCTCCACAATGTCCTGAGCCTCCGAGGCAGCATGATTGGTGCTGAGGTGCCCCGTACTGAGGAAGGCACTTTTTACTGCAGGGAAGCGATCAAGTGGTTAGCGAGGGGCTGTACAGGGTTCCCCCAGGTTGAGAGCTCTGTTGGAGGCAACTGTATCCGCAGGCTTCTACCTCCTGGCAGGGTAACCTGCCGCTCCCCTCCCGGGCCTGTAGGCATTCGTCAATGACAATGCTTATAAAGCCTGAGGAGAGGCTGCGTCTTCCATACACGCTGTGGCGTTGTTGCAGGTGCATCAGGCCAAGGCACTGAGAGCTCTGCACAAGGGTTGTCATGATCCAGAAGTTCTTCCGAGCTTGTGCCGCGACGGACCTCGCGCTTCGTGCGACGAAGGTTACGACGCGTGCCCTGGGTTGTGCGATGTCCACGATGGTGGTCCAGCAGCGCCAATTTGGCTGTGTTTGGTGGACATGAGTGATGCAGACAAGATTAGGTTCTAGAATGCTCCCGTGTCACAGACCGGACTCTTCGGCGATGCGGTGGAGACGTTGCCCAGCTGTCCCCACCTCCAAAGAAGCAGACTGAGACCTTTTGTCACGTTTGCCACAGACGGCAAGCCGCACTCGAGCCCTGCCCTGCTGGCATAGCATCAGCCTGCTCGTCGCCGAGGGCAGTCCCTGCTGTCACCCTCTGCTCCTCCGTCGCCAGTGCAGCAGCCGCGATGAGGAGCTGACAGCGGGGCTCCCGTCCAGCCCGTCCAGGTCCCTGCAGGAAAACACAAGGGCAGGAGGTTCCAGGACGGGTGACCCAGGGTTAGAAGGTACTGTTCTTCAAGGTGGAAGAGCTCTCCACTCCCTCTCCGGTGGAGGGCCGGGGCGAAAAATTCCAAAATCTCGACAAGAAGGGCAGTTTTCTCTATCTCTGGGTCCCCTAAGGGGACGAGGTGCTGTGGACAGGCCTGTAAAAAGAGCTTTGTTACACACTCACTCTCCTCTCATTTCAGGCAGCAGTCAGAGCTTGTGGAGGATGGACCAACGGACTTCCCACCATACTACTGCCGGAACGCAGGTAACTTGCACATACACACACATGCAGGCCTCCCTCCGAACCGGCTCAGAGACGCTCGGACGGGACCCCTGCGTTCCCCCTCGCTGCCCCACTGCTGGCACCCCGCTCAAGTACAGAGGTCTCTACAGTGAATGCAGACAATGCTCCTGTACTGCGTGCGGAGATTGCTACTCTTCTGAAGAAGAAAGCAATAGGGATGGAATTGGACTCGGTCGCCCAAAGAGCGTGCCTCACAGAACAGCGTGCTCATCTGCTGACTTGCTTGAATACGTTCAAGAACAAGATGCGGTTCCACTGAAACAGTTCAGAGGCTCCTGGGGCATATGGCAGCTGCTTCAGCGGTAATTCCGTTGAGGTTGCTCCATATGAGACCGCTTCAGCATTGGCTTCACGATCGAGTCCTGAGGTGGGCGTGGAAAGAGTGGCTTGCTGCGGGTTCAAGTAACTCCGGCTTGTCGTCTAGCCTTTTTCCCTGGTCAGATCTAAAGTTTCTGCAGACAGGAGTGCCCCTAGAACAGGTCTCCAGGCATGCTGTGGTATTCACAGATGCCTCCACCACAGGATGGGGAGCTACGTACAACGGGCAGGCAGTGTCTGGGGTTTGGACGGAACCTCATCTGCATTGGCACATCAATTGCCTCGAGTTGCTAGCAGTTCGTGTAGCTCTGGGTCGCCTCAAAGAGCACCTTCAGGGCTGTCACGTTCTGGTCCGCACGGACAACACTTCGACCGTTGCGTACATCAACCATCAAGGTGGTCTATGCTTCTGTCGGATGTCGCAGCTCAACCACCACCTCCTTCTAGGAGTCAGAAGCATCTGAGGTCGCGAATTTGGCAGTTATGCGACGTCAGCGAACGTTCTAAATCCCATATGTGGGACCGTACTCCCAGGGGCACGGAAAGAAAAATCCCATATGTGGGACCGTACCGCTCAAAGGGTTAACATGAAGTAAGAATGAACAACACTTCTACTGCATTTAATAATCTTAGTTAATGCTAATTTCAGCACCATGCTACGCACATACATAAGCATCACACATCGGGAATGTTTTATTGTACTTTTTTAGGTTGGGAGGAAACACAGGAACACATGAGCTGGAGCTTTATTTGAGATTTAATAGGTCATATTAATATATTGAAACAATACATTTTCTTTTACTACCATTTCCCACACTGATCCCTGTAGTTGACTGCATTTTAGGACATCAAAAGTTCAGTCAGCTCAAGTCTTGACCTGTATTATCCATTTAACAGCTGATGCTTTTAATCTCATATGGACTCTATACCTTAACTCCATAAATGCTTCTACCTGTGATATATTGCAGTTAGGAATGTGTTCCTAAAAGTGTAAAGATAATTTATGTATTCTCCCCTGTTGTTGTCAAACTTGATCTGTAATATAGTGCTGTCTGTTATTGTATGTTCAACTTTTGTTTTCCCTTTCGTCATTTCTCAGCCAGTGTGTGTATGGTACTGTTTTGTTAATAAAATAAAACCAAAAAACTTTTAAGGTCAATGATAGTCTTACAAGATAACGCTATCAAGCTTACTATACAATCTTATTTTAATGTCATTTTAGTTAATATTAGCACAACATCAAATGAATCACTCAATTTTGTACGAATTACTGTTTGAATTGTGAATGTAGCTGCTTGATGAAGGTTAAAGATCTTGAAGAATCCTCTGCCAGCTGATCATTCACCAGCATCCATTCCCTTCTCCGTCCGTGTTTTGATTTCAGCAAGCAAACAATGGGTCACATTTACTAATAATTGTGTACTTTTTTCATACTTATACGCACATTTGAACAAAACGTGTCTACGCACTTCTTCTGTTTGTGAGTCCTTTAAATGAGCTCCTACCCTGATAGCACAACATTTTTGTGAAAAGTCTGAATGCATATTTCAAGCAAAAATCTGTGTGTATGCATGTTTAGTGAATGAGAGACATTCTTTTCACCATGCTTACTTGAAAAAGTCATATAGTGTCCAGAGTGTTCTGATGTTCTGGGTCACACAGCGTCCTAAAGGCACGAAAGATGAGACCCAGTGTTTGAGCGATCCTATGTTATGTGTACTATAAAAGAATTAAAATTATTCTTCTGTAAATAAATTCATGTATTCATGTAATTCACATGTGCTGTATCTAGTTGCCAAGACAACCTCTGCTGCTCTGTGTAATCAGAGTAAAACACACAATGTGAATGTTAGGTTCTTGATGTTAAACAGGAATGATATTGGAACATTTAAGTGAGACAACTGTTAGACCGAGTGTGGTGCAGATCAAAGACGACATGACAGAGTAGACTTTTCAAAATCTTTACTAATAAGATCAATTAAGATTCAAGTCTAAATTTATAAGGGAGGATATAGAATTAAACAAAAAAGGAGTGTCACCCAAATTATAGAAATAAACGAAACAGAACAATCCTTATAACTAACTTCTAAACTGACTGACGAAAGAAAATGTGAAAAAAAAAAACCGAAATCTTCAGCGTATACGACGCCTGAACTAAGCTAGTTTAATCTACAAACAAAAATACAGAGGCGGTGTAACACTCGCAAACCTAAACTAACAAAGTACAAACTAACCTAAAAAAGCAAGCAAAACTTTACTTTGCACATAACACGCACAGTATTGAGACAGAAAACTCCAACACAAACATCAGTGTTGTTCACAAATTTGATACAAGTCCCTGATAGCAGACGTACATCTAGGAGATGTCTATTTGATGTCTACATTTACATCTGCAAGATTGCATTATTTAGGTTGTTCAATCATCTGCAATACGTCTCCTTTTTGATGTCAAATAGACACCTATAAGATGTCTTTAAGATGTTTATGATTTAGAATGTATCTAAATCTGACATCTGAAAGACGTCTGCCAGATGTTTGTAGACAGCGGCTGCTTTCCAGATAAAGAGATATTTAACAGACATCTTGCAGATGTACATGTGCTATCTGGGGTACTATTCAAAAATTGAAAGATAGATCAAATCCCACATCACAAAAGCATGCCTGCATAAGATGAAATAGATTAATCAGAAATATAATTGGCATTGCCACAAAAAAACGATTGACTGCGTTGAAAAACAAGGTACATCATTTGTCGCACACACACACATCAAATCAAGCCCTCAAATCCAGCTACAAAACACAGATATAACGTAACAGTTAAGTTTACTACAGAAAAGATAAAATGTATTTTAATTTGTGAGACTGACTAAATCGGCTTGGTTTGGTGAAAGCAGAGTCTTGGTTCCTTATTTAAGAGAGAAGCCTTTGAGTCTCTGTTTGTTCAGTCGTTAATTCACCTGTTTGTTCATTCTGTGTTTTATCAGTTTGTTCAGTCTGTCTTTCACCTGTTTGTTCAGTCATTAATTCACCTGTTTGTTCAGTCTGTCTTTCACCTGTTTGTTCAGTCATTAATTCACTTGTTTGTTCAGTCATTAATTCACCTGTTTGTTCATTATGTGTTTTATCAGTTTGTTCAGTCTGTCTTTCACCTGTTTGTTCAGTCATTAATTCACCTGTTTGTTCAGTCTGTCTTTCACCTGTTTGTTCATTCTGTGTGTTCTTCATCTCCATTGCTTGCCTAGAATTAACCTCAGAGCTTGAATTCAATTGGATATAGACAGGATGCTCTATTCGTCCACACTTTTCTAATATCTTATTAGGACAACCGTCACATTTTCCAGTTACGCAGCAGTCATAAACAGTCAATAAGATAACCAGCACAATACCAAGGACTCCAATCAAGATATAACCTATGAACTGAAAGAGAAAGAGAGAAACATCACAAAAAATTAAAGGGTTATAATACTATGTGTTAAATGTATGACTCTTTTGTGGTCAAAATCACAGAATCCACTAATAAAAATATAATAATAACAGAATTTATTTCAGTTAATTAGAAATGCATTTCAAAATATATATTTTATACTAACATTACATTTAAAAATTGAATTGAACATTAAATTAAACAGAAAAAAAAAATCATTAAATAATAAATAAATCAAAAATGGTAAAAAAAAAAAAAACAATCTAATATGAATCACAAGGTCCTATAAATTTATGCTGTGCTTCGTGTAGTTATGTTTGTGAAATTCTGTTACACCCCTGAACTGTTTGTATTTGTTTTCATTCCCCATGTGCTCTGTTTGACCCAGTTTTCTGTCTTCGGGTTAATTATGTAATTATGTTCAGGTGTTTATTGTTCCTTTGCCTTTATTGCCTCCATTTTATAAATCCTCTTGAGTTCAATATTCGTTTGTCGGGTATTAAGGTTATTTTCTATGTGTGAACTACCCTATCTGTCTGTCTGTGTACCCAGTTGGAATATTAAAGGATTGGGTAACGCTTTAGATTACGACCCGCAATGTACCGTGTAATTACACAGAATTTATAGAGTACCTCCACAGAACCTACTTGTAGATATAAGGGAACAACATGCAACGTTTGGGGAATAAGGGGGTAATTACCTGCGAAATTACACTGTAAGTATTTTATAACTAAAGGGCACCTATTTTGAAATTATGTGGTACCTATGACACACTTACCGAAAACTTACAGCGTACATACGTGTAGGTAAACGGAAGCAACATGCAAAGATAAGAGTGGTGAGGTAATGATTGAAAAAATAAAAGTATTTATACTGTTAGTTTATTTCATATGTAAGGTGTAACTATTCGAGGATTATGTGGTATGCATGAACAACTGCATGAGATATTATGCTTTAGAACAAATTGTTATTGTAACAAAATATATGATGCAGTATATTTTTCCACTCCGTAATAGGTATTATTACACTATATCTCTTACATAACTGATACAAACTGTAGTATAACTTAGTAGTTACAGTAAAAAAAGCACCAGTCTATAAAATTTTACCAGTTTATACCATGTACTAGTGTTTCAGTGATCATGGAGATTACCAAAATATGTGGAAATAATGTTTAGAAATTTTCATTAGAACATTTACCTGAAGAAACGGCATTACATATGGTCATCTCAGCTGTGAGGCAGTCAGAAGCATTGTACTGTCAGTATAGTTAAAAATGACCCTCTTGTTACATGTAGTTACCGTGTAAGTGTAGCTTCCGCGCCCTTGTTACCCTCTTATTATGTGTAGTTATTGTGTAAGTGTGGTGTCCGCGGGCTGTAATCTAAAGCGAACCCTTGTTACCCTCTTGTTACGTTTAGTTACGGTGTAAGTGTCACATTAAACAATTGTACAAATCAAGGTTGTCTGCAATTAACTGTTTAACATAGTTAAATGCAAGGTCTAACGACCCTTATTTAACAACAAAACTATAAAACAAAATTTTAACAATGAATGCATAATTTACAACCACTTCCACAAAGTGGAACAATAAAAACAAACACAAGCAAATCTTGTTCTAAATGCATTTTTTTAATAGTCAAACTGTAATTTTTTTCAGCTGTGGGCAGAAGTCAGCGAAATTCTGGAGATTCTACGAAAATTCATGGAAAATCACTAAGCTAAGAGTGTTATATCTTGTGAAGATACGTATGGGTTACTTCCGTAACCCAGGTTCCCTTAGACATTACACTCGTACTGCGTCTGATAAGACGCTATGGGAAA
>JAUMHP010039670.1:0-10666 GCA_032361065.1 Enteromius trimaculatus | reverse complement strand
CTTACAGCAATCTTGTACCCGACAGTCAAAGCAACATGAAAGTGCAGACTTAGAGGAAGACCATGAGGGTTTAGGGTTCTATTTGGGACTGGGCCTTATAGGAGTGTTTTAAGGTGGGACGATGCAATTCTGGTGGCAGTCCTGAAGGCCACTTTCAAAGCCTTAAATTGTATGAGGGCAGCGACAGGAAACCTGTGTGATGAGCTATAAGGCTATGCGCTGAGATTTCACATATTTAAAAAAAAAAAAAACAGCTGAAGATACACTTCAGTCACATTTTGAGGCAGGCAACATTTGGGTAACCATCTTAACCAAGTGACTTTAAGTAACTTTAAATTGTTCTATAGTCCAACTTTATTATATTTATTACTTTTTTACATTTTATTTATGTTTGTGTGTCTTTTTTAAGCTATATGTATTTACATTTGTAATACATTTTTGTTAGTATTATTTTATAATTACTCTGTTACTCTGACCATTCCTTACACCTTAACCCACTCATAAACCTACCCATACCACCAAACCCATCCCTAATCTTACACCTATCTCCCCACAATACCAGCAAATGTATTTTGCAAGACAATATGAATTGTTGTACTATACAATATATATATATATATATACAATGTATATAAAATTGTACATATTTTTTGAGTAAGTACATAGTTAAGGCCATCTAATATAAAGAGTTTCCTGTTCAAGCACTAGCTGCACTAGCAATAAATCTGTTTTTGATTCTGATCAGAAGCAAAAAAAACTTTTTATCAGAATTTTCTGATAATTACACAGTGTTTTATATTCACAGATACGAGGAGACGATGGAGGATCAAAGAGATGATGGAGACACTTGGGAATGAGGAGACAGCCACACACCACAAACACCACACACAACGAGATGCTGCGTAACAAGACACTATGGGGAACGCCCTCAGCGTGACGGCTCTGAATGTGTGTAAAATCTGACCAATGAAATGGTGAGACATCATAGGCAGCGTCTTGTTCCTTCAAGGAACTAGGGTTACAGTCGTAACCTGAGACGTTCCTTTTCAGGAACTCGAGCTGCGTCACAAGACGCTATGGGGAACGAGATGCCCACGCCCCCATTCTTGCAAGTCCCTAACCAGTGTGTGTGCCTACTCACCAAAGCACAGCAACACCAGGACTGACTCGTTAGTCCAGTCCTTAGACCTGAACAAAGTGTGAGGGATAGACCATCGGAGTCCCCTGACAGCAGGGCCTTGGAAACCGCAACACCTCGGGTTGAGTGCGCTCTGACTCCTAGCCTAGACGGGAGACCAGAGGACTCATAAGACATGTTTAATGGCATCCATAATCCAACGGCTCAAAGTCTGCTTGGTCACTGGAAAGCCCTTCTTGGGTGGACTGAAGCATACGAGCAACTCAGTTGAGAGACCTGTGGCTAAGAATTCTGCCCCCTCAGAGGCCACACTCTCAGTTCCCACAACTCCGGGCGAGGGTGCACTATGGTGCCCCATGCCTGTGAGAGGAGGTCCCTCCTGACTGGAATCTCCCATGGAGAGCAGTCTTGAAGGGACATCAGGTCCGAGAACCAAACTCGGCCCGGCCCGAACGGTGCTACAGGAGTAGTCTGACCTCTCTCCAGAACCCCCTCTGTGGACGTATGCTCGCACTGGACACATACAGTTTAGATTCTGCTGGCCAGGCTCCCAGAAGGGAGGAGGATTGAAGCCCAGTAGTACTACTGGCTGTGGTGTGACCGTAGGACTATAACCCGCTAGTGGGTACAGGAAGGCTTTGGCCACACCAGGCGCAAAGTCAAGATGTGTAGGGCCCAGATAGGGCCTGAAGGTCACCTACTCTCCTCAGAGAACACAACGCTAGCAGTAGTGTGGTCTTTATCATTAACAAATGATCTGAGATCCCCTCTATGGACCCGAATGATGGCCCACAGAGGATCTCTAACACTACAGCCAGGTCCCAGGTTTGTAACTAGGAATGTACCTGAGCCTGAACCTCAGCGCACCGCGGAGGAAACGTATAACCAGAGGGTCTCTACCCACTGAATGTCCACTCACTGAGGTGTGGTAAACTGGTACTGTCTCCACATAAACCTTCAGGGTGGAGTGGGCGTTCTCTACACCAGGAAGTGAAAAGTTTCCACTTCAGGGCATACAAATTTCTCGTAGATGGAGCTCTGGACTGGAGGATGGTCTCCGCAACCTCAGTTGTGAGACCTGAAGCTACGAGCTCCCATACTCACAGCTTCCACAACTCCGGGTGAGGGTGCACAATGGTGCCCCCTGCCTGTGAGAGGAGGTCCCTCCTGATCGTAATCTCCCAAGGGGAGCTGTCTAGAAGGAACATCAGGTCCGAGAGTCATACTCGGCCCGGCCAGAACGGCGCTACTAGCAGTAGACTGACCGCATCCCGGCGCACTCTCTCCAGAACTCCTAGGAGAAGAGCGATCGGGGAGAAGGCGTACAGACAGACCTCCCATCTATATCCTGGCATCCAACCTTCATGAGGCTGGATGAAACATCTCAGATCTACTCCACCACTCGGGGTGAAGGATCCACTCCCCGGGCCTCAACCCCTGTCTCGAAAGGATGTCCGCTCCTGTGTTATGATGCCTGGGAATATGAATATCCCTCTCACTGAGAGCCATGTGTCCCAGGCCCACACAAGAATCTGGTGCGCCAGCTTGTACAAGAGGCACGAACACAGACCTCCTTGGTGGTTGGTATAAAAGACTACTGACGTGTTGTCGGTGCACCAACACATGTTTGTCTCTTATGTCTGTGAGAAATATTGAGTGCCTGGATTACAGCCAGCATCTCCAAACCGTTGACCAAATAAGATGGCAATCTTCCCACAGGCTGAGCAGCCACTCATGACCGCTCCCCAACCAGTGAGGAATGCATCCGTCGCTAGCACTAGGAGGCGAAACGGAGCTCCCAACACTGGGCCTGATTTAGAAACTAAGGTTTCCTCCACATGTCTAAAGCACATGCAGCTTGGCGTGATACTTTAATCATGCGAAGAGGATTTCCCCTCAGGGATACACCTTTGTTCCTCAGGCACCACTGTAGGGGTCTCATGTACAGCCGGCCAATAGATATTGGATGCAGCTGCCATCAGGCCCAGCAGTCTTTGACACTGCTTGATGGTGAGTGAACGGCCTTCTTTCACTCTTGCGACTGCAGTGAGGATCGAGCCTACTTGAGCAGGTGTCATACAAGCCTGCATCGTGGTCGAGTCTCACACCACGCTTAGATAAGTGCTTCTCTGAGCTGGAGAAGGAATACTTTTCTTGGCATTCAGTCCCAACCCCGCGGGGCTGAAAGTGCAAGGCCGAAGGGTAGTACCTGATATTGGTATGCTTTGCCCCTAAAGCAAACTTCAGGGACTACCTGAGTGAAGGATAGATCGTGGGATCTAAGATGGGCCTCAGCCTTCCATCCTCCTTTGGAACTATGAAGTAGCGGCAGTAGAACCCACACTCTTTTTAGTGAGAAGGGACCACCTCGATGGCCTCCTTCCTCAGGAGAGTTTCCACTTCTTGTTCCATCACCATAGCCTGCTCTTTATGAACCATCGTATAAGGGACACTCGCGAATTGTGGTGGAGCTCATCCGAATTGAATTCAGTATCCTCTCTCTACAGTACGCAGGACCCACTGAGACACATTTGGCAGTAGCTTCCATGCTGCTAAATGGTCTACTAAGGGAACCAACCTCTCGAGGCTGGTCTCTGATGATATTTGTTTTGACACAGCCCACCCTCGGGTGAAGCTGTGTGCGGACCTTAGTGAGAGCCCCATGGCGAATCTATCTGCGAGCCCCACGAATGCAGCTATAACCCTACCTTAGCAACAGTTGCGATCCGCACGTGTGTAGACGTGACTACGCTTCGGCGGCAGCACGGGATACACTCGTCACCTCCAGTGGCTAAATCTGATCTGATAGGAAAATAAGAGGGGATCACCCATCTTAATCCTTTCCATTAGATCTATCTCCCACGAGAGCTTTCTCCGCTCCACCTTGGCACGAGCAAGTCCAGCACGGTGAGAAACGTTAGCGAAGACTAAAAGGAAGCCTTACGAGTTCGGGGTACATGCAGCATAAAGCAGCAATCAGCTCCCTCGAGAGCTAATACAGCAAACTCCGTAGAAGACGAGCCACAAACACAGCACTTTGTATGACGGTGACTTGCCCTCTTACTTTTCTTTAAACATCTTCACTCTTAGTTCAGACAGGAGATGTTTCTGTTACACACTCACAGTACATTTACTAAATGACAAAAAAGCTAATGCCGGTTGCATTCCATGTGCTCTTATGCTTCCTAGCCGATGATGTCAGCCGCCTATGACGTCTCACCATTTCATTGGTCTGATTTTACACACATTCAGAGCCGTCACGCTGAGGGCGTTCCCCATAGCGTCTTGTGATGCAGCTTGAGTTCCTGAAAAGGAACAGTAAGGCAAGTGCCCAGTGTGGTATAGGTGGCGTAGATGAGGACAACTCTTTTGGTTCGGGGTACAAATCAGAGATGGTGGAGGCCACAAGGCATAGGCAAAGGAGCGGGCTTGGAGGCAACTGGAGGGGAGGTCCATTTAATGGGATTTACGAACAGGCTGGTGGGTAGAATGAGTTCCGGATCTTCTTGATCCTCTTCCTTGGAAAAGATGCAGGAGAGAGCATGTGCTTGTACATTTTTGGGACCAGGATGGTAGGATATGGTGAATCTAAATCGTGTGAAGACCATTCTTAATCTTCAGGTTTTTTTTAAAACACCTTTTGTCAAGAAAATGGGCTTTAACGCAAATAAATGTAGTGTCACATGACAGAATTAGCCTACAGGTGTCACTCAGTCAAGTTTCACCAATCCTGGATCAGTCACAATCACGCAATCCTAATCACCAGCATTCAGAACACCTGTCTCCAATCACCTGTGCACTTTAAATAGCAGCTTCACCTCTCAGTCAGCGGCTGAGCTCAAGGTCTTACTACTGTGAAGAGCCTGTTTTCTATCTGTCTGCCCAGAACCTTGCTTCACGGAAGGATTCGCTTTATGTTATGCTTCAAGTATCCTTCATCATTCATTGTCCTTTTGCATTGAACTGTACTGGCAAAAAGGATTTACTTTACAGCAGCTTCAAAGTCTGCTCACATAAGAAATTAGCAAGCTGTACTTAACTTAATTGAACTATTTGCCTAAATCCTGTCCTCCCCATAGGACGTGCCATACCTATCATTGAACTGTCTGTAGATGTCCTTACCATACTCACCTGTGTTACCCAGCAGTGCAGAGCTCGCTGTGACTGGCACACCAACCCTCTTCCTGTGTCCGAATAATCTCCAGAATGCTTACCATGACTGTGTTCCTTTGTTGACTCTTCACTGTAAATAGATATTCATGATTTATTTAAGTTTTGTGTTCTAGTCTCCTCTGAGCATGACAGAAGCTCAGCCCATAACAGACAAACGATCAGCCCGGAGGAGATCCTCCACCGCTTCTTGAACGGGCTCACACCTCTTCCTGATTGGCATGTGCAACGGCCAGGAGATATGCAGATATGCCAGATCTGATCCCCACTGATCCAGTTCCGCCTATCCAAGATCAGTTCAGCCAGTCACAGCCAGCAGAGCCAATCCTAGATCCAGTTCCTGAGTCACAGCCAGTAGAGCCAATCCCAGATTCAGTTCCTGAGTCACAGCCAGTAGAGCCAATCCCAGATCCAGTTCCTGAGTCACAGCCAGTAGTCCCGATTCCAGTTCATAGTTTATGGCAGAGAGAGCCGTTCTGAATATAGTTCATATGTTTACGGCCGGGATTACGATCATAAAACATGGTGAGCAATGTCAATCTTGCTAAAGGAGAATGTCTGATAATAACACACCTGGAGAGCTGCTTTCAGTTAACCCTGTTTCAGATCCGCAAGTAACGGGTCCCAGCCCTGTTTCACAGTGTGGCAAGCCATATAAAGCACTGTTGGTCCCCGTTTCACAGCCAGAGAGGCTGTTTCAAGCTCTGTCAGTCCCAGTTATACAGCCTGACAAGCTGTTGAAGGCCCTCACGGTTTCCAACCATTTACTAACGGGTTCCAGACCCAGATTTTGTTCACCTCTGCCAGTTCCAGTTACGCAGCCTGACGAGCTGCTGAAGGTCCTCGCTGTTCCTAGCCCGCAAATAACAGGTCCCACTCCCGAATCACGGTACGAGGAGCCATGTCAAGCCCAGTCAGTCCCGGTTTCTCAGCCTGTCGAGCTGTCTGAGGTCGGTGTCCCAGACTCATGGTGGCCAGACCCGGTCTGTGATCCAGATCCAACATGGCCGGAACCAGGTTCCCAGTTACCTAACTCACCCGAGTTCCACAAAGACTGTGAGGTCCCATGGCCAGAATCTCCGGAACCTGTGTGTGGCTCAGAGACTCCATCGGGTCCGCCAGAGGCTGTACTACTGGAGATGTCGGTTTCGGTCATAGAATCCCCAGAGGCTGCTCAACCCAAGGAGGTCTCTGAATTGTGGTTTGGTCGGTCTCGAAGGGCACATTCATTCTCTGTCTGGTCTTGAGGGTCCCATCCACTGTCTGGTCTGTCTAGAAGGGCGTTATCACTGACTGTCGGTTGCAGGAGGGCGCATTCGCTGTCAGTGTGGACCCTGAGGGCGCAATGTCTGTCGGTTCGGCTGAAGAGGGCACATTCACAGTCTGGTCGGTCAGGAAGGGCATTATCCCTGACTGTTGGTTGCAGGCCCGCCACCTGATCCACCCTGGAAGGCTTCCCGGCCGACAGCTCCACCCTGGAGGACTTTTCCTCTGCCTGTTCCGCCCAGGTGGACTTCTCCGCTGTCTGCCCCGCCCTGGAGGTTGTTCCTGCCACCTCCTAAATCTGGGGCGTCTGGAAGCTGGAGTCACCAGCAAAGTAATGGATGGCACTCCAGCACCCCTTTGATTCTCTGGGTTTCATGTTTTTGTTTTCATGCCCGGACTTTATCAATGAACTCATGTCTCCACCCACCTTGTCTGTTGTCTCGGTTGTTCATTCATGTATCCACCCATCTTGTTAGTTGTCATGGTCACTTATCTGTTTCTACGCCCCTCTTTCTTGTATTTAAGCACCTGTCTTTCATTGTGAATTCACCCTGTCAATGTTGGATGTACGTCTGTTTACCCCGTTGTCAAGCCATCCTCGTTTTCCCGTGTTTCCGGTGTTTTTCTGTCTCCCTGGATCTGGACCTAAGCCTACTTTCACTCTTGCCTCGCCCCGCTGGACACTGTTTGCCTGATCGCCTGACCCTTTGCCACGAACTCGGATTATTTGAAACTTTGATGTACTGTTTGCCGGTGCTCGATTGTGTCTGTCTGACCCTGTGTAATAATAAATGTTTGCATATGGTTCAGTACGTTTCCACACGTCTCAATCGTGACAGCTATACTCTTTCTAGAAAAAGACATTATTTAAAATTATTCTAACTGAAATTGTGCATATAGAGTTTAGTTAATTTATTTATTTACAAAAAATATATATTTGGTATATGGGCCAATTATAGCTTTTTTTTTCCCTGTTTGCACAACAGACAGGCGTGCAGGGAAAGAGATCAAAGGGAGAATGGGGAATCCAAATAATACGTCTTGAACATAAACAGGGGAGGAAACACTAAACACTCGTCCCAGCTTTCAATAAGCAAGTAACATAAACAATTAAAGTAAAATTTAACATTGATTGACCCTGAAAATCAGAAAACAGACATTAAGTACAAGACATAACAAGGGGAGAACTAAAGACACCTGGGGAAGACAGCTGGGAACTAATCAATTAATAATTACATTTTCACACAGGAAACATCAAATACGGGCAAACACATGGAACTCAAAATTAAACCAAAACAAGGAGACATGAAAACCAAAACTAAACAGACAGAACACATAATACATGTTCTGGTTATGCTGCTTCATGTATAAAATGACTCCCAGGAAACAATTAAGCTATTTTTAAAAGGTCACTGCCATGTATCAATTCAAATTTAATTTACTTGTAATTCAGCATAATCTAAATTGAATACATCAAACTACACACCAAAATATATGCAACAATTAGTTTTTTTAAGGATGACGTCATCACGTACACCATTTTACTGGTAAAATGCCAGTTTGTGATATCAAAACAGCGTAAAAACTAAATGGAAACTAGGCTATAGTGACTTATAGAATGCAAATAATCATGAGTGGATAAACCTGGAGTGGTAACTTTGCTTTCTCTAAAGCAAATGACAGTCAACAGTCCAAACAAATTCCTAAAAGGAAACTGCTTTCATGCAAACTACATCTGAAAAATTCCTGCAACATTCTATAAAAGCCCAAAACCTTCCAAAAATTACATTAAATCTCTGAGGCAACAGAATAGCGAAAGCATCCTGAAATATAAAAAGCAAAAGCAAAGGAGAGCAAGATGGCGCCCATGAGTGGCTGTGCGTTTGCTAGGCTCTTGATCTTTTTTGTTTGTTTGTTGTTTTTTATTGTTTCTTCCTCATCTGGTGCGGATTCCCCACTAACATATGATCGAGACTTACTATTGTCGATCAACCTCCAGAACTCCTATATCGGACCCGCTTTCCCACCACCACTGGAAACTGGTGTTAACCCAGCTGTCGGTCCTTTGTTACCTGTCGGCCTGCCGCTGCCTCAAAAGCCATGGAAGCGGAAACGGGGGAAGAGAGTCGGCTTCTTCGTTCAGCTTCGAAAGATCCTGAGAGGCGAAGCTGTAACGTGGCGGATCCAACAAGAACCTCAACGGAGTTGGGCTGATCTATCCGCTCACTGGAGCCCCCGACACAGGATGCTACTTGAAGGTATGGGAGACAAAGGGCCTCCGCGGGCGTAGCCTGGAGTCACTACGTAGCTTTGCCCGCCAGCCGACCGCCATTGTGGAACCCGCGGCACGCACGTCGACCACACACGTCTCAGATTTCTCAGCGAAAATGATGACAATTAATGCACGCTCCATCGCCAACAAGTCTCAGATCCTAAACGATCTGTTCTGCACCGAAAACTTAGATTTTGTATGGATTTCTAAGTCGTGGCAGCGCGAAAATGACGTGACTCATCTCCGTGAGCTCTGTCCTCCAGACTGCTTGTTCTTCTCTGCCCCATGGACCACAGGCCGCGGTGGAGGAACAGCTGTTATTTTCAAAAAACACTTTTCCTGCCAAATTATATCTTACAGCTCATTAGAGATGGTCTACCAGTATATGTGATTCTGGTCTATCGCCCACCTGGAACTACATCATCCTTCCTGTCTGACTTTCAGGACCTTCTATCATCTACTATTAAACTAGACAGGATAATCATTCTGGGAGATTTCAACATCCATGCTGTGGATCTATCTAACAGCTCTACTGGAGAGTTCCTAAACATGATGAACTCTTTTAACTTCTTTCAACATGTGTCTGGTCCCACTCACAGAGCAGACCACACCCTGGATCTGCTTTTTTCCTACGGACTCTTTGTTGATAAACTGCAGATAAATTATGTTGTGTTTAGTGACCATAAGTCAGTTACCTATTATATTAACCTAAATTCTGAATCTTTTTTACCAGACTTTGCTAAGTAAAGACGTATTATCAACAGTTCTACTATTTTAAATTTTTCCTCCCTTTTTGACTTTGTTCCTCCCTCTTCTGATGACATAGAGCTCCTGACTAACTCATTTAATGATCACTGCCTCAAAATTCTAGATCAAGTTGCCCCATATAAAACCAGCCGCCGTTCTAATGCCTCCAGTTCACCTTGGCTGAACAACCAGATTCTTGATCTTAGACGCTCCTATAGAAAAGCAGAACGTCGGTGGAAGAGGACAGGTTTGGTTGTTCATCGCGATTACTTTAAAGAACTTCTCGAGTCATACAATGAAGCTGTAGAAAATGCCAGGTCTTCATTTTTCAGCAACCTCATATGGCAAAATAAGAATAATCCTAAGGTTTTGTTTGATACCATCTCTAGCATTGTTTCTTCTCCTCCTCAGGAGGCTCAGCTATCTTCAGCTGATGATTGTAACATATTTCTCCACTTTTTTGCAAACAAGGTGCTGAATCTGAGATCCAGCATTCCACCAGCTCCCCCTATCAGCGAGAAGGCCCCTCAGCACTCCGAGTCTTTTACCTCCTTCTCCCCAATCACACTACATGACTTAACCTCAATAATCAGTCAGAAGAAGCTCTCATCATGCTCATCAGATGTGTTACCTTCCTCTGTCTTAGTCGGGTCTGCAAGGTTGAGGAAATTTTAATTTAATCTTTCCAGGAGAACTGAACTCGCACGTTTGTGGAAAGGGTGATATTTGTCTGTCCCCCGCGAGAAATGCAAAGCAAGGGACTCTCAGGCAGGCCATAAAACTGACCCCAGAACTCAAGATAAACATCCAGTGACAATGCCCCCCATTTTATGACCGACCCCTCCTTTCACAGAATCAACATGGCCTGAAGTCCCACAGGGCCCAAAGAGTCTTATAAGGAGAAATTCATCAAAACTAAAACATCATATCTTGTGTTTTCAATGTCGTGTTTCGTGTTAAATTAAAGGTATTGACGCGGTGGATAAAATGGTCTCGGGTTCACAGTAGTCATGTATATTGTTAAGACAGTATTATAAGTTATTATAGATTTGAGTTGCAACCGAGAGGTGTGT
>JAUMHP010039669.1:0-10669 GCA_032361065.1 Enteromius trimaculatus | reverse complement strand
CCTAAGGAGGAGCTTCTCTCTGCAGTTCCGGAAGGCCGAGACACTGCATTCCGGCCCAAAGAGGCGGGCCGAAAGGTTTTTCCTTACACTGGGCTTAACAAGCTTACAACCATCACAACGATTGTGCATTGCATTCATAAACTTTACAGAAATGTGTGTGACTCAATGCTGCAGACCACACTCAGAACCTCTGAGCTCAAGACGAGCCTCCATTGGGGACAGCAAGCCATTAACCATCAGGACTGGATGGGCGGGCCAACAATATTGCTAATTTAGCTTCAATAACAGTAGATCTTTATGTTTTGTGTGTTCTTAAATTTACCGGAACGAATGAAAAAACACTTAATTCAGTGTGTGATCAAATCAATCAAGACAATACATTTTAAAATACATTTTAAAATGTAATTTATTACTGTGATGCAAAGGTGAAGTTTCTGCGTCATTACTGAAAATCAGTATAATAAAATGATTTCTGAAGGATCATGACACTAAAAACAATGTAATGATGCTGAAAGTTCAGCATTTAAAGAGAAAATAGTTCATTTGTACTACAGTTGTACTACATATGGGATCAAATACATGCAGCCTTGGTGAACAGAACAGTCATATTAAAAACATTTCAAATTCATAATGTTTCCAAACTTAAAACAAGTACTGTATGAAAGGCTGTAGAAAATCATGTGTGAACTACAGTAATGCCGTTGTTTAGCGAGAGAGTATGCAGAAGACAGTCTAATCAGGAAGTTAATAAAACTTAACATTTACACTAACAAATCATGCTGGTGCCTACAACCTGAAATAAAAGAAAAGAAAATATCAAAGTTTAGTCCTCCATCAAAAACATTCAAGCTGAATTCCTCACAGGAGATTTATAATAACGTTCTTTGTATATTGCTCTGAAGTTATTAGAAAATCGGGCTGGATTTAGATATTGTGTTTTCTGGTGTAGGTACTTACCTGTAGTTGTTTTTTCAAATCTGCTTTTCCACCGTAGACTGTTTGTCTGCAAGATGCCTGTTAAAGTGAAAGATCTCTTGATCTGGAAAGCATCTGTTGCTACAAATGCCTTTTATATGTCAGCTTTACATTAATTCTAAATCATAAACAGCTTAAAGACATCTATTTGACATCTAAAAGGAAATGTCTGCAGATGCAGAAGATTAAACGCATTTAATGCAGTCCTCAAATAGATGAGATGTGTGTGTTATCAGTGATACGTTTAATAATTTGACACTCAATAAGTTATTATTGCATGCTGTTTCATAATGTAGTGAGGTGCAGATAATTGCCACTATTCACAATAAATAGTAAAAGTAGCATTTTTTTTTTTCTATTTTAACATGATGTAAATAGAATCACTTTAGTGTGCTGTAAATAGCACCGGTCGCTAAGAAAATATTCTATTTTCACTTAGTGTAAATTAGCGTATATGGAGTGCAAATAACTTTTGACAAAAAAAAAGTAAATTATATATTTAAAAAAAACAAACAAACAAAAAACGCCGCACCTTATAGACGCACTAAATTATACGTCCTCTCGCCGCTGACTCTCCAGTCCAGCGGGCGGCGCTGACTCACACACGCTTGTTTGCCAAACACCATTAAACCTCAGAAGAAGAAGGTTTGTTTAACCGCGCTCTCTTGTTGTGTTGTCACGATACGATTTTAATACTGTTAGAAATGTGTGTTCTATAAATAGAAAAATACTATTTTTGAATTTGGTCAATAAATACCTGAAATATCTTCACAATCATGACTCGGTTTTAAATATCTGGAGGAGTATCTTCTGACTTGAGTGCTGTTCTGTGATGATGGAGACTGAGGACACGAGTGAAGCAGAAACATGGACAATAAAACAGGAGGAACCAGAACACCTGACAATAAAACAGGAGGAAGCAGAACACCTGATAATAAAACAGGAGGAAGCAGAACACCTGACAATAAAACAGGAGGAAGCAGAACCCTCGAGAATAAAACAGGAGGAAGCAGAACACCTGACAATAAAACAGGAGGAAGCAGAACCCTCGAGAATAAAACAAGAGGAGCCAAAACACGAGGAACAAGAAGGTTGGTATTTATTGTCCATTCATATGTAGTAATTGCTTGTGCTACATTAGGATTTCAAATCTTTAACCTTTTGGGGTAGTGATGGGAGAAATTAACCTTTTAGAAGCTTGGAGTAAATTGAACCGATAAAATGCTTCACTGTTTGTTTCTCAGCACTCAAAACACCACACGCTGATGACGCCTGCTGGTCAAAATGTGTAAATGCAACAAAAAGTAAAAAAAAATGCATAAAAACAGATTTTAAAACCTGTTTTATTGAAAGTATAATACATAACTTTTCATAACAATTCTAAAATACAATTAAAATGTCATTACATATGAAGTTTATATTTAATATTTGACTTTTATATATGTTCGTTTATAATTATGTTTGTTTACACTAAAGTCAGCATGATTACTAATGATTTTAGGCAACAGTTCAATAACAAGTTATTATTAAGCGACTTCCGTTTTAGACACCACATTTCCTGCTTTTGCTCTATTTCGCCAACAAAAATCACCCAAAACACAGCACTGTTTTGCTTCTCTGATGTCATTTCGTTTCTGAATTAATCTACGTTTAAATGATTAAGTTCAATCGCAATGACTTACTTATTAACAGTGACATGCTGCCTCCTACTGGCGGTTTTAATATTACATTTAAAATATCTTTATTAAAAAAAAATAATTTCAAACCTCAGTTTTCAACTTTTTACGTTTCAAAAATCAAAACAGTATTTGTTCATTTGTAACTTCAGGTTAGCATTTTGTGTCCCTCTAAGTTGCATTAAACTGTAAAAACATCTGCATGCCAGTTGAGATGTATCGCAGAGATGTATTTTGTTGATACTGATTTCATTTGCTTGGTAATAGCAAAAATACAAACATTTGATTCAAAAGATGATGCACAGGTAAAAATGCCCAGAAAACTTACTGGAAAAAGATTGATTTCTACCACTCTCACTATTTCTATCACTGTGAACTGACCACAATAAAATCAGGAGTCAGCTGTCCATGGTAATCTTTAAGATAGGGATGGGCGATATGGCAAAAAATTACTCTTTTTGTACAAAATGTAAACATACAGTTATTGTAAAAACATAATTTGTAACACAATTAGACCACAGTGTCTGACTTTAAGAGGTAGGTCAAATGTGCAAAACATAAAATTATCTTCTAGCTAGTGAACAGAATTTATAAAACTTTCACATTATTATCTTATTTATCTATTTTTTGCCAGGAAAACTAGTCTGTGAACAGTGTCTGGCATTAAGAGGTACATTAAATAAAAGTAAACAAAATCAATTTCTAGCTAATGCACTCAATTTGCAAAACGTTTACAGGTTTTTTGCCAGAAAGACTCGTCTGTCCACTGTATCTGGCTTTAAAGCTGTAAACCTGTTGCAGCACACAATATTACCACCTGAGCTAAAAGCACGCTCTGAGGGTGAGCTGGTGGCAGGAATACACAAGTAACGATTTGCCAGGAGGCTCACTCTGGGGAATGTCACTGCATTGATCTTCCACCATACCAGGGGGTTGCTCTCACTGTCTGCATCAGGAGCTTGCAGGTAGCTGTTTAGTTCAGTTTCAATAGCCTGCTGTTCTGTGAGACCAGATATTGCAGCAGACTTAATGTAGGATTTCAAAAAGCTGCCCAGTGTCGTCTTCTGCAGTTTGGCGGGTGTAGCATCAGCACCATCACCTTTCCTAGGGCGGTGGATGGGAATTCAGGACTAGCTTGCGATGTGCTTTGACATTCATCCAGCATCTTTGATATATTAACAAGGGATGCTATGCTCAAAAGGTCATCAGTTTAATCAGTTTCAGTATTTCTCATTCAGATAGCTGATGACAGAAGCCTCGATGGTCTTTGTGAGCTCTGAGCCATCAGCTACAGGTTTCAAGACCTCCTCATTGAAAAGATGCAATACAGGTTTCAGGTATGACACACTCACATATTTTTCACCAGAAAGGGCATCAGTGAAATAAGCAATTAAATGAGTTTAGAGCCTTGCACACAGACTTCAGAATCTCAATATCCTGCCATGAGGGAGCCAAGCGATATCTTATAATTGCTCAAATGCTGTTTTAGCACTGAAAACTTTTAACTTTAGTTGATGCTTCTTAACTTACCAATGGCTAGATGCAGCCGGGGACCAAAACAGTGCAGGCGAGTCCAGTGTGAGACAGCCTTAACAATGTTTGCGCCCTTGTCCGTTGTAATGCACACCTGGCGGTCCTCGCTAAGGCCCCAAGATGCGAGTGTATCCTCCAGACCCACAGAAAGTATTTCCGCTGTATGGTCGTCTGGAAAATATGCAGTCTGCAAACATCTTGATTGCAGACCCCAGTCCTCGTCAGTGTAATGAATGGTGAGGCTCAAATATGGCTAGGATCTGCGGCTGGACCATAGGGTCGGTGGAAGTGGCAAATTATCTCACGTTCCTCATTATTTTCCAGCTTTCCGCAGCACTCTTCATACAGCTGAGGTAGTGCGGTTTTGGAAAAGTATTTTCTGCCAGGGAGTTCGTACCTGGAGTCAAGCACCTTCACTAATTTCCTAAACCCGTCTTGTTCTGCTGTGCTTAGGGGCATCATATCTGTCGCTAGAAAGTTAGTAACGTCTCTGGTTATATCTTGCTCTTTTTGGAACACCTTTCATAAGGTGTAATGCCACCAAAGACGACACGATCGATTTCTGCTTTGGTATAGCCCCACTGCTAGCCCTGCTAGTGGACGGAGTTGCATCAGACCGCATTTTCATGCTTTCAGTGTGGTCGTTTAGGTGATGCTTTTTTAGGTGATGGAATAGGTTGGTTGTGTTGCCAGTCTTGGTTTTCACAAACCGATGACATAATTTACAGATCGCTTTAATCTGTGCCTCGTAATTTTTCAGATAGCCAAACCACTTCCATATAACGGAATTCGTGCTACCTTTTTTGTCGACAATTTCAACATCTTTGGATAATAACTAGGGTTGCAAAAAGGTGAAAAATTTCCAGTAAATTTTGGAAATATTCCTGAAATTTTGGAAACTTTCCAGGAATTTTTGGAATAATCCAGGGATTTTTGGAAAATTTACTGGGAATTTTCCACTCCTTTGCAACCCTGATAATAACTTGAGGTTAAATCCACTTTCATCGCTGCTCCAAAAAGATGTCTAGAGCTTATCATCGTTATTAAAATAAAATAAATTGCGATTCGATATGATCTCGTTTATCGGCCCAGCCCTACTTTAAGATATTAGTATGGAAGAGGATTAGGATTAAATTTTTTAATCATTTCAAGATTGAAGTGATTAAATTATGAGAAAAAACTGGTCAAAATTGGAATAAACTTGTTAATTACGAGATTAAAGTTGTTAAATTTCAATGCCACAGTCAAAGTTATGGCACAGTGTTTCATCTGCATTTCTTTATTAAACTCTAGTTTAAATCACTGCCTGTGGTTTGAAGTATATGGAGAGCTTGTCCCAATAAGGCAGCATACAGGTTATTTCTTAATGTAAGTATAAAATAGGCTAATTTAAATTCTATGTTATTATCACATCCTGTTAATTAGGGATGCTCTGATCAGGTTTTTTGCCACCAATATCAAGTACCGACGTTTTGTCATGGTGATCGGTCGATACCAATGCCGATTCTGATGCTTCAAGTTTATATAACGGATATGTAAGCTCTCTGATCACCATTATATATATTTTTTCAGATAAAGTAATACTATAAATGTTACCTATGTTACATTTTTGTTAAATTTTTACAGTAATATATCGAATGTAACTATTGTTTTAACAGAGTACTAAAAAAAAAAATAATATAGTGAACATTTTAATTTGCCTTTACAATGGGGTTTATGCATAACACTATGCACATCCATAAACTTAATATGAGACTAAAATTAATAAACAAAATGGAGCTGCCTGATGCAACCCAAGGTTTATCAAGGTAATCACTGTCCAGTACTACAGTGAATGGTCAAGGACTGTAGCCACACACAGGTTCCTTATCAATGTTGGAGAATCTTCTTACAACAGCTTCTAAAAGTGTTTGTTTCAATGTTTTTACTCCATGATCTGAGTCTGACTCTCTCTCAAGTAGACGCTTCAGGGCACTGATAGATGGGATGACATCAGCCACAGATGATTTTATTTAGCTAATCTCCTTGGTCAACTCTTCAAAAGGTTGGAGAATGGAAGCCATATTTTCAATTAATTTCCACTGTGTTGCATTGAGTTTTGGGATGTCATAGTCAGCAGTGTATGCCATCAAAGCATGCTTCTGCTCCAGCAGAGAGTTGAGCATGTAGTATGTACTATTCCAACACGTGTTGACGTCCTGTTGCAACCTTTTCGGAGATTGGCAGAGTTGTTTTTGAATATCTCCTAAATGAGAGTATGCTTGGGGCGAATGCTTGAAATGCCCAACAATGTGCCGGCAAATAGCCACAGCATCACGGATGTGACAGGACTCCCTCTTGAACCACTAAATGGAGTAGGGCTGGGCGATATATATCGTACGATATATTATGCGCATCTCATCAGTAAAGACGGTTCTTTGATTAGCGGGAAAACTCCGTCAGCTGTTTTTAAAAGGAACGGCAGCTTATAAACAGAGATTAAAGTGCTTTTTTAAAGTACAGCTGTGAAGTTAAAACTAAAAAGGCTTTTAAATATAAGTGGGGGGTGAGGCTCTGTCACCTTTTTCACCCATGATGAGTTTACATCCCTAATTTATTGGAAATAAAGACAAAATACATTGTGAATAATTAGTGTTTATCAAACAGCTTGCTGTTAAGGCATACATCTCAAACATCTTACATCTGACATCCTTCCATCCCATACACTAATCAGTTTAACTTTCATAAGGTGCATCCAACCACACTGAAAATCCTGAAATAAATTCAGATTACTTCCAGAGGTTGCAGCAATGCGTTATCAGGTGAACTGTATTAATCAGATTAGCCTCATTTAAATGAACGCCACACCACTGACAACTGTCCTGTAAAACACCTCTTTCACAGATTTGTGCCCCAGGTTAAAAATTCTCAGAAAGCGTGTGAGAGGGACGAACACTTTCTTTATAGGGCTGCATATAACACGCTTACCAATGTTCTCCGCATCTCATGTTTTAAAGACAACTAGTATTTAAAATGGTGCCGCTCAAATAAATATGAATGTGAATAAAATGGAAGTACCCCACATTTTTAATTTGATTTGTGTAGTAAATTCGACTATTAAGGTAATCAAAAATATCTGTTTACATGGTAGATTATTAATCTTGTTAATCATGTCTTAATCATGTATAGTCTGAGAATTGATGTCCATGTAGGCCTAGTCAGTGTTTGGTGATTCCACTGTGCGTGGAGCAGTCTGCTCTCTCTAGCTCATGTTGGGACTGTAATGCAACAATCTGTCTGCACAATCAGTCCACCTGAAGTCGAACACCCCTACTAGATTACACTCAGAGATGTAGATCACACTTGAGGCTGTAGTGTGAATGCAGCCCTCTTAGATGTAAGACTACATTGACACTGGTGCATTTTTGGGTCCCACTTTATATTAAGTGTCCCCCAATATTTGTGTACCTCCATAGTAACTAGATGTGTATGTAGTATGGAACCACGGTGTAAGTACACACCGGTACATAGTATCTACAGCTGTAATATTTCTGTAACTTCACACATGTAACAACCAGTGTAAGTACAAATACTTAACAGGACATTGGTAACAGCACTTTTTGGTAAATAAGGTGTTACACTTTCTATTAAATAGACAATTGCTCTGGCTTTATCATGTAATTACTCTGATGTTACACAGCAGCGGGCAGTAAGTTAGGCTTTACATATAAATTGTGGTCCAGAATGTTACACTTTATATTAAGTGAGCAGTTCCTGAGGAGTTACCATGTATATACACTGGTATTACAGAGGTGCATCAACTCCACCCACTTTACATATCCCTACACCTACCCAACTACACCCCCTGATCTCCCCCTGTTCCAGTTACTCTTATACATACTGCTGCTACAAAATGTAGCTGCGTAATTCCTGTTACATGACTACTTAGTGAAGTGAAAAAAGTGTTGTTACCAATGTCCTGTTACACATTTGTACTTGCGCACACCCTTCTGAGGGTTGTTACATGTGTGTAGTTACAGAAATATTACAGCTGTAGATACTATGTAGCAATGTGTACTTACACTGTGGTTACATACTACATACACATCTAGTTTCTATGGAAGTACTCAGGTATTAGGGGCACTTAATATAAAGTGGGACCCATTTTGGTTTTTAAATGAAAATGACCCTCATCATTCTTGCAGTAACTGTACTTATTAATGCAAAACGGTAGTAATTTTATGATTTATTTATCTTTATTTTTGATGCCCCACTCACCATCCGTCGAGCTCGACCAAAACTGCTTCTGGTGCCACCATCTGTAGCCTTTAGTGGCAGCGCTCTGAAATATTAGTCTGGTGCTCTGCCTGGACTGTTACACCAGGGTTCACTTTTATGTTTTTATATTTCAGAGTTTAATGAAGAATCAAGAGGAGCTGAGGAGAACAATACTGTCCAAACCGGACAAAAACCTTTGAGTTGTCCTCAAACCAAAAAGAAAGATTTCAAGAAAAGAAGAGCCAAGAAATCTTTCATCTGCGCTCAGTGTGGAAAGAGTTTCTCACACAAACCAAGTCTTGAGTGTCACATGAGAGTTCATACTGGAGAGAAGCCATTCACTTGTGATCAGTGTGGGAAGAGTTTCTCACAGTCAGCAAACCTTAAGGACCACATGAACATCAACACTGAAGAGAAGCAGCATCCATGCGATCAGTGTGGTCAAATGTTTTTATGGCCTTCGGTTCTGAAGAAAAACCCGAAAGTTAATTCAAATGACAAGCCACGTTTATGTAGTTCGTGTGGTACGAGTTTTTTGCGTTTACAAAATGTGGAAGTACATCAGAAAATGAGTACCGCTTTGCGAGAGTACAGGTGCTTTGAGTGTCAAAAGACTTTTACTTCAGCAGCCCGTTTAAAACTGCATACGAGTGTTCACACTGGTGTAAAACCTCACAAGTGTTCACACTGTGACAAGAGTTACAGTCAGTCAGTACATCTGAAAAGACACATTAATATCCACACTGGAGAGAAAGTTTACAAGTGTCCACAGTGCAGCAGAAGATTCAGTGATTCAAGAGACCTAAAAAGACATGAGATGATCCACACTGGAGAAAAACCTTACAAGTGCCCCCACTGTGACAAGAGATTCAGTAGGTCAGGAGGCATGAAAATGCATGAGAGGATCCATATTGGATTGAAACCTTATAAGTGCTCACACTGTGTCAAGAGATTCAGTCAGTCAATACATCTGAAAACACATGAGAGGATGCACACTGGAGAGAAACCTTATAAGTGTTCACACTGTGACAAGAGATTCAGTCATTCATCAAATCTGAAAAGACACGAGAGGACCCACACTGGAGAGAAACCATATCCCTGCGCTGCATGTGGGAAGTGTTTCAATCATTCATCTGCTTTACACATTCATACCAAAAACATGCACAATAAGGCCCCGTACAAAAGGAGACGGGTTTAATAATAGACAAGTGGATCTGGCATTTCATTTTATCTTTGAAGCAGATTTGTTACGTGTCAGCATAAAACTTTCTGAAAGGTCAAGATGAAGTTATGCCTGCCTCCATAAAGCCATTCCTTTAATATCTGTCACCACTCAAATTGATGCATGATTGAGATGAACTGTATAGCTTGTGTGACTCTGTTTATAAAGGAATTCACGAATATTTCAATGAATAAAGCTGGCTGTCTGTATTATTATAGACTACACAACATGGAAGTAGCCTTGATTATTCTAATGCCTGATCTGTGATCAGTGATTTTTGATGTGTAATTATTCAAGTTCAGTCAGAATTTGTCTCAGAATTGTTCAGCATACCTAAATGTAAACCTTTTACAGTATTTATGCATAAATACTAAATGCATAAACTCATCTCAGACAGTTTTATCTGTTTAAGAATTAATAACTAATTGTTTTTGTCATTTACATCAGTTACATTTGTACCAAATGCACTAGCCTGTATGTTTTTGCATCAGTGGTAACACTTTAGAATTTGTAACACTTGTTAAATATGACTTTTCATACAATACATTTATTATTGGCCACTCATTAATAGTAAGTTGTTGAGTTTAGGTATTGAGTAAGATTAGGATAGTGGAATAAGGCATTACTATGTGCTTAATTAGCACTAATAAATGGCTAATATTGTAGTAATATGCATACTAATAGGTGTAACCATAAATACAGTTTTTTTTTTTTACCATAATAGAGTAATAGCCTAATTTATTTTATTATGAAATAAGATATCTGCTTTTTCTTTCAGTGTTTTGTTTTCATTTATTTGTACGTTTTGCAAGCTTTTTATGATTCTAAAATGAGTATTACTTTTACATAGCAAGTGAGTTTAAAAGTAGGATAGATCACATTTAATAAGATGGTTTATGTTTTGCAAAAAACATGGTTTCGAGAGGATTGTGTACGCAGTAATCACCCACGGCTGTTAGCCGATTCCCTAATCAAGCTCACCCAATCACATCCACCTTCCTTCCCT
>JAUMHP010039668.1:0-10685 GCA_032361065.1 Enteromius trimaculatus | reverse complement strand
CGTCCATTCTAAACGCTGTTTTTGAAAAGTGCGCATGCGCAAAAAAGGCTAAGGGAACCTCGGAGTATGATGTATGAGGGAACCCGCGATGATTCAAAGATCAAATAAAGCAAAATGACAGTGAACAAGAATAATAAATTAGTCAATATGTGTCACGTTCAATACAGCAGCATCTTGGAGATCTCTAATCAGTTTAATAGCAGAAGATATATCTTCACGACATGCGTGTGACGTCATTAACAATAGCCCTATGTTGTTGAACTAACGTGGTTCAAACGACGGACCGTGTTCGGGAAACAGTCGTGTGTTGCTAGTTCATTTCCAAAACAATGCATCGTACTATGGTGGTTTATCAGCGAGTTACATCGTTGTTTGGGAAACCTGGATAGCACCTGCAGTATAAAGCAGTACCTGCCAAACGCAAGCTTTCGCCACCACGAACCGGCTGTTTTACTATCCTCTGTGAGTAAGTTAACACTTTCTTTCGGGGTGTTGGTTGTTGCCTGTTGGTTACTGGTTGCGCTTGTCTTGGTGGAGGTGGTCTTAAGAAGGACTGCCTGCCAAGAAATTGTGTTCTTAAGTGGCCTAGTTCTTTGGTGTGCTGGCTAACACGTGTTTTTACAAGAAACTCCTTCAAATGTATACTTCTGCCTGTTGATGCTTTTCTCAGTTTTGATGTGCAACTTCTAAAAATGGATCTAAATGGACCTTTGCTTTGTGTGTTAGTTTACAGACAACCTACAGACAAGTCTGTTCAATATTTATTCATAAATTTTCTGAATTTCTGTCTACTCAAGTATCTCATTGTGACAGATTATTAGTGTTGGGGGACTTTAACATTCATGTTTGTTGTCCTGCTAAACCTATGATTAAACACTTCATGAGCCTTATGGATTCACTCAATTTTGTACAGTTTGTTTTAGGTCCTACACATAATGGAGGCCAGTCACTGGACCTAGTTTTAACTCGAAAATGGTTTCTCTGTTCATATTTCAGAAATATCTGATGCTTGCATTTCTGATCATTATCCTGTTATCTTCGAGCCCGCTATTTCATACGTTCAGCCTAGCCTTTCTCAGTCTGTACGCTACTCTTGCGTTTTCCATGCTAATACTGCTGTTGAATTTTGTGAGTCTTACTCCAAGCTTATTTCAAGTTCAGTTGCCTCTCTGTCATCTTGCACGGATACTGAATTATTGTTTGAAACATTCAACTCTGCCTGTTGTAATGCCTTAAATATGGTTGCTCCACTTAAGCGCAAAAAACTTACTGCTTACTCCTCAACCCTGGTTAAATCCATCCACTTACAATCTCAGACAAAAGTGTAGGAGGGCTGAGCGCAGGTGGAAAAAAGATGGACTTCAGGTTTCCTAACAAATTTTTTGTAACTCCTGAACCTCCAACCCAACCAAGCTTCTGTTAAGGAGGCAAAATCAAAATATTTTTCCAACATGATTGCAAAATGAAAGTTCTGTTTAAGACTAGAAATTCTGTACTTAATCCTGCTGTTTGCTCAGTTCCTGAGGCGAATGCTGAGACGTGTAAACAGTTTTCAGATTTTTTTGTTCAGAAAATAGAAGATCTCATCTTCACATGTAAATTCATCTTTACATGTTAGATAATTACTGCTGAGGTCCAATTTTTTTAAAAGCTCAGCACTCACACTAATGCCTAATGCCATGCTCTAATCTACACGCTTTGTGAGTTTGTTTAGCCATCCAGGAACATTCTTCCATGGCTGAACATTCTTCATCTGTCCAGTCTTGATCGCATTTTCTATTTTTCTTTCATCCTGCCTTGTTAGGCACCATCACATAAAATTACCACCAAATCAGTGCGCCAATTGAGGCTGCCGCCCCACTTTGGAGTGCAACATTCCTTCCTCCTTGGAGTGCTCGCGTGAAAGGAGATGGACAGATAAATATAACCATGAACACACTGCAACCAAAAATAGACCAGAAGGGACCTGTAAGTTTTTGTTCTTTACCACTGCTGTGGCTTGCATCAGATGAGAAAAAAAACCCATCAATGTTTGGAGTCAAAACAAGACACGCTTTTTTGGTCTTCCAGGATACATTGATATGATGTTGATGAACTTGGTACTACTGATAGCACAGAAAAAATTAATAATATTATAGATCTTTGTTTCTTTTTTAAAACTTCTTGGAACACCTTCCTCCGAAAACAACTAATTTCCCTACTTTGCTTTCATGGTTTTGCACCTTGAAAGGCAAATTGAGTGTGTGTTTTTTTTAAGGCTGAGGTTAGCACACGTGTCTTCTGTAATGTGGTGCAATTATTTGGATTGAGGTTGAGGTGAGCCAACCAGGATTGTGGTGTAAAGTAACGGTCTGTTCTCTGTCATAGAGTTTGTTTAATTTACCAGGGTGGTCTTTTCCCTTTGTGTCTGTCTACCTGTTCCAGCTTTTGGCTGTAAATTAGCCAATTGTTTAAACACCAATCAAGGCCATTTTTGACAAGTGAAATTTGACCATAACTAATTTCTTTATATGCTTTTATAAACAACAATTTGACAACATTATTCATTATGTTTTCTTTGCCATTTAGAGTTATAGCTGTAGTCTGTGTAAACATGTTAAAGAGGCAACATTTTCCTTTCTATAGCAAAAACGGGTGAGATATTTGTTTTATTTGGCCACGATTAAATCCACACATCTTAGTGAACCAATATGGCGCCGGTCAGGTCGGCCGCCGTCGCAACTGCTCCGACAAATACTTTGTTTGTTTTGTTTATTTTTTGTTTTTCTGGCTACAAACACTGGTTTCTTTTTTCACTGGTTTTCTTTTCATTACATATGATGTTGCCACTCTTATTTATATCAGAACACAATGCACTTACCCTTCGCCGTTTTTAAACCCGGACCCATCTTGGCCGAGCGATCCTGAGGAGGAACAAAGGACGTGACCCAAACCGGCATCCGCGAGGGAAACAAGCCGGCGTCAGGAACAGGCTAAGGGCACGCGCCCACCGCGCTCCCTTACCAAGTGTCTTGCTCGCCAATGTCCAGTCGTTGGATAACAAGCTCGATGACCTCAAGGCAAGGGTTACACTCCTTACAAGAACAGTTACAAGGCACAGTCACTACCATCGTTTGGGAAATGCCGCCATCTTCCTTATGTCTGTTTACAAACAGACGCTGAAACAGGAAGCCTCGGTGCAGAGGAAGGTCGCATGCTGGACGGACCAATCAATGGCTGCTCTGCAGGACGTGCTAGATGGACACTATAATTCCTCAGTCTCAGTGTGTGTCCTCGTCCAGTTCATCGTGCTGCCAGTGATCGTAAAGTAAAGAAGAGACAAGTAAAGAAAGACTTTTAGTTACCTTAGTGAAGACTCCTGAGTTTGAAGATTCCTTTGTTAATTTACCTTTTCGGACTGCCTTTGTTTCCTTTGATCCTGAAAATAAATATTATTAACGAACTTACCCATTGTGTCAGTCCACTTCGTAACAGAAGCTTGGACCATACACGTATATTTTCAGGATGAGCTCGGATGATCCATTCCAGGAGCTCGTGGATGCCGTGAGACAAGCTATCTTCGCTTCGTTACCATCACCACCACCACCAACGGCACCCACGCCACCACAAGCGCCGATCTCAAACCCGGAATTAAACAATCCTTCTTCACCCGCCGCAATCGTATGTCCCATGGTGCGATCAATGCCCTTCTCTGGCACGGCGGGGGATTGCAAGGGATTTTTATTGCAATGTTCTATCACGTTTGCCATTTACCCGCAGGTTTACAATACAGACAGTGCTAAGATTGGTTACATTATTTCCTGCCTCACAGGATCCGCTTTACGCTGGGCAGAGTCATTGTGGAGTCAAGCTGGACCAGCTGTCAGCTCATATGCAGCTTTTACTCAACACTTTCTGGAAGTCTTCGGGAGAACCGATCATGAAGCTTCAGCAGGTAAAGAACTGTATCATTTTCGCCAAAATGACCTCTCTGTTCACGAGTATTCTATCAGGTTTCGTACACTGGCGGCCGCCAGTGGTTGGAACAAGAAGGCGCTGGTGACTACCTTCCGTCAAGGACTGGAACCCAAGATTCGCTTAATGCTGGCTCCCTATGACGATTCTATTGGATTGGAGAAATTTATGCAACTTACCCTTCATTGCTCAGCACGGGTAACTGCTTACACTCAGTCTTCTAGCACTGTATCTGTAAACCCCCGCCCGCCAGAGTCTTCCAGCCCTCCAGAACCATCCTCTGAACCTATGCAACTGGATAAATGTCGACTGACTCCAGAGGAACGTCAACGCCGCCTTTCCCAAGGCCTTTGCCTCTATTGTGGAAGGTCAACTCACCTCCTGAAGAGCTGTCCTTTCCGTCCACCTCGGCCGGTGGTGAGTACGATACTTTCCATTAATGAAAATATGAAACCTTGCACTTTTCCTGTCACCCTTACAGTTAAGACTACATCAGTTACTCTAGCGGCCCTCATTGATTCAGGCTCGGCGGGCAACTTTATCGCCGGACATTTAGCACGAAGGCTGGGGATAAGGACTTACCCTACGGAGAAGAGGTACCAAATTCAGTCGATCATTGGTAAGCCCCTCTCTAACCATGCTGTGCAACGTCGTGCAGGGCCGGTGAATGTCCGTCTGGGGCAGTGTCACGAAGAGGAACTCTGGTTCTTGGTTCTGGAGGGCTCCACCATGGATCTCGTGCAAGGGCGTCCGTGGCTGGCGAGGCATGAGCCCATCCTCTCCTGGGGCACCGGAGAAATCGTCAAGTGGGGTTCACGTTGTTGGCCCGAGTGCTTCCCCAACTTACCTCTTCAACGTCCCTCACATCTCAAAGTATGTACAACATCCATTGAGAGTCCTGTAGATAAACTGTCTGTGGAAATTCCACCAGAATACAATGCTTTTCAGGATGTCTTTTGCCCCAGGAGAGCGGCCCGCCTGCCACCTCATCGCCCATGGGACTGCGCCATTGATCTGCTCCCGGATGCCCAAGTACCCAAAGGACGGATCTACCCACTGTCAATCCCTGAGACCAAAGCCATGGAGGAATACATTAAGGAGGCCCTCGCACACGGCTACATCCGCCCATCCACGTCCCCTGCTGCTTCGAGTTTCTTCTTGGCCCAAAAAGATGGCGGCCTCCGGCCATGTATAGACTATCGTGCACTGAATAAGGTCACAGTACCTTTTAAGTACCCCCTTCCTTTAGTTCCTGCTGCCCTTGAAAAGCTCAGAGGTGCGAAGGTTTTTTACGAAATTAGATCTCAGGAGCGCATATAATTTGATAAGAATTCGGGTGACCCCTCCAGCGGCAGCAGACCCGGCACCTGTTCCTCCGCCGGGTTGCCCTCCCAACCTCCGTTTTGTTCCTCCTCCAGAACGCATTTCCCTCATCCACACTACTCACACCTCGCTGGGCACTGGGCATCCAGGGACCAACAGAACCCTCTCATTTCTAAAAGAGCAGTTCTGGTGGCCTCGCATGGAACAGGATGTGCAGAGGTACGTGAGAGGGTGTCACCTAACCGCCCCTGGTCACACCTAGGGGTCGACTTCACGGACCTGCCCGCCGCCGAAGGTAATACCTGCATTCTGGTAATTGTTGACCGGTTTTCCAAGTTCTGCCGTCTCGTTCCCCTCAAGGGCTTACCAACCGCCTGGGAGACGGCAAGACATCTCTTCGATCAAATATTCAGACCTTATGGATTACCAGAGGATATAGTATCTGATTGGGGACCAGGTTAATTCGACTGAAGCGACGGCCTATTATAGTACGGCACGGAACGCAGTACCTGTTCCATGTCTCAGGGAACAGTGGTTACGGAAGTAACCTATAAGGTCCCTTTCGACATTTCAATCATACTGCGTCTGCTAAGATGCTAAGATCCTTTTAAAAATTGGATGAGCAAGGCATCTTTAGCCATGGCTTATCCTGCTATCAGGTTGTGGTGGGCTGATATAGCCACCACGTAATGAGCACGTAATGCGTAATGCGTAAAGGGCATGGCCGATATCCAGCAGGTGCTGCAAGGATGACAATATCAGAGATATGTCAGTAGTAGGGGGGTTTTCGTGGCTTTCGTTGCACCATTTCGAAAAACACAGACCATTTCATAGCATAGACACGTCTCATGGACGGTGCTCTAGCTTGAGAAATAGTGTTTAAAACACGCTCTGGGAGGCGGGTAGGCTCCCGTCGAGCGACCATACATGGAGAGCCCACAGCTCCGGGTGTGGGTGCCAGATTGTGCCCTTTGGCTGATATAGCAAGTCGCGTCTCAGGGGAATTGGCCACTGAGCTGTTGTCAGCACTGCATATAGGCTTGCTATCCATGGCTGGTTCACCCATAGAGGGGCTACCAGCAGGAGCTTGTGGCCCTCTTCCCTAACTTGGTTGATGACCTGAGTTATCAGGGATATAGGAGGGAATGCATAGAGAGGAAGCCTCGGCCAGGACTGAGCGAGGGCATCCATTTCCATGGTGAAATATGCTGGGCACCGAGCGTTTTCTTCCGAGGCGAAAAGGTCTATCTCCGCTCTCCTGAATATGTGCCAGATCATCTGGATTAATCGGGGGTGAAGCGTCCATTCTGATGGCCTGACCTTTCCTCTGGACAGCATGTCTGCACCCTGGTTGAGAAGTCCCGGTATAGAGCCCACTTCAGGAGGCATTCGTTTTGACGAAAGGCCCCCTTGGTGATTTATGTATGACACCACTGTCATACTGTCCGAGCGAATCAGGACGTGAGAGTCCCTCAGGAGTGGAAGGAAGAAGCGACACGCATGACACACTGCCATCATTTCCAGACAGTTGATGAGTAATCTGCTGTCCTTCTCTGACCGGCACAGCGCACCCCAACCTGTCTTGGAGGTGTCTGTGAGGAGCACTCTCCTCCTTTTCATGGCATAAAGAGGGATTCCCTTTTGCAGCCAAAGGATGTCTTTCCACAGGCGCAGCACTGAAACGCAAGCGGTACCCATGCTTTTAGCCAAAACTGCAGGGGCCTCATATGCAGGAGGCCCAGCTGCAGGACCGGCGAGGCTGCTGACATCAACCCCAGAAAGCTTTCAGAGTGCGCTTCGGGCAGGGCTCGAAAGAGGCTGCGCTCGCTCTGGTGAGAGCGCTGCAGTCATTCGCTTTGAGTCTATCACTGTTCCCAGAAAAACAATCTGTTAGCTGGGGGACAGCTTTCTCTTTGCGTAGTTTGCATCGAGTCCCAGGCGATGCAAATGGTTGAGTAATATTTGCCTGTGCCTCTCTGCTTCTATCCGTGAGCTGACTAAAACGAGCCAGTCGTCCAGATAATCCAGCACGCGGATTCCCATTGCTTTTAGAGTGGAAAGCGCCACATCCATGCACTTTGTAAATGTGCGAGGGGCTAGGGAGAGGCCGAAGGGCAGGACCATATATTGATATCCAATCCCCTCGAAGGCGAATCTCAAGAATGGCCTGTGATGGGGAGATATCTGAATATGAAAGTAAGCATCTTTCATGTCCAGTGAAAACAGCCAGTCTCCTGGCTGTATCTGTGAGAGGATTTTTGAGAGAGTCAGCATTTTGAAGGGCCGTTTGAGAAGGGCGCGATTCAAAATCCTTAAATCTAAAATGGGCCTGAGCCCGCCGTCTCGCTTGGGGATTAGAAAGTATCTGCTGTAATGCCCTTTTTCTCTGTCTGAGGGGGGAACGATTTGAATCGCCCCTTTTGACAGCAGTGTGTCGACTTCGGCTCGTAACACTCGCGCAGCGGTGCTCGGGACCGAAGTGTGGATGATTTTGCTGAAGGGCCTCGTTCAGGCAAACTGAAGGCAGTAACCTTTTTCTATTATCCCCAAAACCCAATTTGACACCCTGGGAATAGCGCGCCAGGCTTTCAGGCAGAGTGATAAGGTGTTTGTGCAAAACTGCTCTTTTTGTGGTCGCCTTTAAAAAGGCGTGCTGCAAGGGCGCTTTTACGGGCCTCGAAAGGCAGCGGGGGTTGCAGAGAGCGCAGCTTTCGGGACGGTCGGTGGGACCGTAGCCCGGCCGCTTCCTAGTTAGGAAAACTTTCGTTGTGATTGTCGACAAGTCACAGGTGGAGCAGCGGTGACCAGGCATAGTGAGTTGAAGTGAGAAGTTATCCATAATAGAATCTTTCGGAAATCAAGCGAAATCAAGCCTCAGGCAGGGGAATTATCCAGCTGCAGATTCCTGAAGAGGCTTCCAGTCAAAGACAGCAAAGAATCCGTCGCTGAAGGAGAATAATCTGAAGAAATGGCTCGGGCGCTTCCCTCATAAAGAGAGAAGGAGTTTTCCCCATAAGCATCTTAGCAGATGCAGTACGAGTGAAATGGGAACAGCCAGTAACCAGAATCACACTTTAATTGCCTCAAGACTTCTGTAAAGCACTAGCTCTGTTTCTTTCTTTCTCTCTCTCTCTCTCTCTCTCTCTTTGTTCCTCAGAATGGAGGTCTTGCAGACTTACATTCTTCGGCTTTTATCTCTTCATCTATTAACATTCTATGAGTGTACTAATAATTTAATAGTTTTGATCGTTCTAATTGAGGAAAAAAAAAATTTGTTTGTTTTTTTTGCTACTGTAGATTTTTTAATAATCTCAAATCAGGTTTATCACCCTGATTAATAATAAAATAAAAATATTGGTAACCCTTTAAAATGCGTAAAAACAGTTTTTGCAAATCAGTGCAAATGTTTTTTTAAAGGGTAATTTCACTCCAAAATGAATTTAATTCCTCACCCTCTTGTTTTTCCAAAACCATAAAACCTTTGTTCATCTTCGGAACACAAATTAAAGAACCAGTTCACCCAAAAATGAAAAATGCTTTTCTTTGTTCTGCCAAACACAAAGGAAGATATTTAGAAAAAAGTTTGTAACCAGGCTAATTTGGATCACCAAGTGGTATGGTATAATATTTCAGTGCTTCTAATTAGATGTTTTAACCAAAGTTGTTGTCCAGTCGGTCAAGTTAAAATGTTTTCTTCTCTTACTTCTGTTCTTCTCTTACTTGCCCTTCAAACATCCACTTATCCCAGGCAAGCATGTTGACATGGTCTGTTAACCAGCCAAGTGACTGTGTTACTCACTACCACTACTTAAATCCACCCACATTTGGCATGTTGTTGGGCATAATGTCAAGCACTGCTAACATACCATTAAATACAAAGTGTCTGTACAATATTTTGGTTTTAAAATATTTTACATTAATTTACAGGGCTTGTTTTGCTTGTTGTATGGAGAGTTTGTGTACAGATGATAGTAAGAGACTATTAACTAATTATCATCCTTTTAATTACACAAATGTCTTGTTAAAATGTCTACAGGCAGATCGTAGATTAGGTAAAAATCATAGATGCTGATTCATTGCGAAATTTTATTTTTTTTATTATTATTTTTTGTAACACTCAAAATACATTTTTTACATCTTTACAGTAATTAACACTTTAATACACTTTGAGACTTTAACTAATGGAACCTTATATTCAAATATTTGACAGTTATTTGTTATTAATAGTATGTACATTCACTTTTTTTTTTTTAATTAAACAGAATGGCAGCCGATACAAATAATTAATAACTGTTTCCTTACCTAAATCCTGTATTTGTTATGTATGCTTATGTAGCAAATGAGCTCAAATACAAATAAATCAAATCAGAATCATTTAAGATTATAAAGGGAATTTGCACAGAATTTTTAGAGTTTTAGCTGAGCTGGTCTGCAATTCAGTGAGAGAGCTGTATAACATCCACTCTGCGCTGGATATTAAAATCCAGATTATAGTGTAAAGCTGTTATGCCCTGTCTAGGGAAGAAGCGCAACATAAAAGGACTAACCAGAACAACAGATTTTCTTTACAATAAAGGTTTTATTGGGAGGTTAGCTTCAGGAGCTGACAAGGCCAAAATAACAAACAAAAGTCCTGGTTTTCAAACGTCTACCTTGCCTACTCAAAAAAAATTAAAAATAAAATACAATCCCCTTCCCTAACTTCCTATCACAAAAACACAGAACAAATGAATTCTTAAACAAAAATGGCATCAAGCTCCCTACTGTCCCAATTTAATATTTACAAAGATGTGTCAAACACCAAATTTAGAGGGCAATCCAAAAATCAGCGTCAAATGGGATAAATAAGTCCGATACACCAGTAAATCATTGATAATCTACTTACAGCTAAATTCAAACACTAACAAAACAAACAGACCTCACAATTCTCTTTAAACAATTCACCAAATACACGCTCAGTTTACAAAATGGCCGCCAACTGCCCCTGGGGAAGTGATGTCGTGACTTTTAAAACTTTAAAACAGGAGCCAATCAGGCAGCCTTTCTGGGAAAGCAAAAAAAACAGACACACAACACAGCAGAATAACCACAGTTTTGTAACACCCCCACACACGGTTACAAGTTTACATATGACACCTGGATAAAGAATCTGCAATAACATTGTCAACAAGTGCTTCTTTTTCGATGGTACTATAGTTTAATTGATGACGACAAACAGGATGGTCGATTCCATGGTCATCTTCTTGTAGGAGGACAGCACCGGTACCCAGGGGCGGATTAAGAAATTTTGGCCCCCTGGGCCTGACATGGTCTTGGCCCCTCAACCCCACACGTGCACGCGCACACACACGCACGCACTATGCAAGAAATACTGTATACTGTGAACAGACATGCACACTGTACTGTAC
>JAUMHP010039667.1:0-10686 GCA_032361065.1 Enteromius trimaculatus | reverse complement strand
AGACTCACCAAACAGACGCCAGGAGCACAAAACAAAGAAGCAAAACATTTTCTTCAGCAGCTCAGAAAAGGAGAAATCTATAAAGTCCCACAGAGACGTCTGTAACTACTGTAGATGAAACTCTTCCTGTTTCTGTTATACGTCTGATGTGGGTTTAACATACTTCTTCTTTTACAAACTACAGTCTATCATGTTTTGTTTTTTTATATATAGAGCTACATGTCATACCATTTATGATAATGACCTCTCACTTTTTTGTCGAGAAACAAATTATTTGTCTGTTTTCATACACACACACACACTAATAATAATAATAATAATAATAAATTGATATATTGCAAGGCAATTTCAAAGAAATTTGAAATTTGTGATCATAAACTTGTAACAGAATTAAATTTTATCTGGTGACAACATCAGAAAAGCTCATGCTCAGATTAATCTCAAAACAGTTTTAATGACTTCACTGAACACACCGTTTACAGTTCATCATAGAAAAAAAGCACATTGAGCTAAAAGTTACCAGGAGTCAAAAAAAAGTTTAAAAGCTGTAAATAAGCAGCTTGATGTTGATCAGTCACTAATGCTTCGTCTACCTGGAGAAAGTTCTTGTGCTGAAGTAGTGACAGATGCTTAAGTGAAGGTTATTTCTACACAACATCACCAGGACATCACAAACAAACCAAAAATGACTCAGACAGTAGATATCATTGGTATTTTTTTATTTTTTTCACCAGTGGCTGCAAGACACTATATGATGATTGCAAACTAACTTTGGGAGGAGCACACGCAGGTAATTAATCACAGCTGGCGCCTTATTTCCTAATCAACCTATTATCCCATCAGAGCGAGAGAGACTGCCCATAAATAGTACAAGCCCCCTTTACCTCAGCATCTGTGGTCCAACAAGCTCTGAGCCCTCTCCCCCGACCGCACGCCAAACATGCTTATTATATATTGGTTAATTACTAATAAGTACTTGTAAAAGTTAATTTATGTAAGTGAGGATAACAAAATAAACTGTTACATTACACATAAAAATTATTTGTGCAGGACTATCAGTAAAATTTTGCACTGTAACCTATAACCATGTTTTGTATATGAATATTTACTGACGTTATCATGATGAATTTGATCTCATACAGTTTAACTCGAGTGCTCTGGTCATATTTTATTTTCTAAACTATAGTGAATAAACTGTGACAATGAGAGACATGTTGGTTTACTATATGCCACGAACAGACGAAGCACAGGAGTGATTTAACTTCTACATTTAACAGAAGTGAACACACCATCTGAGGTTTCCCAGGGATAAGAATATATCTAAACTGAAACAAAAGAGAAACGGTGTAATATTTCTCCTGAACATTGTGTTTCAAATACAGGAAACTCTCAGTGGAAGTTACTGCAGCCGAAGCAGGAACAGCCTCATAATAATCATAATAATAAAACACGCACTGAAAATGTATTGTTTGCATGTGTTTGTCTGTTGAGTGACTGACTCTAGTGCAAAGATAATTAAACTTTCAGTTGTTTTTCTTGTACATTAATACAAACATTTCTCAACTTTATTACGTCACTGGACACCTGCATCCTGTCGTCAAAGGTCAATGTCATTAATACTGTCAGAAATCCCCAAGAAGGCATGGGTCAAAAAGCTCTCAGAATTAATCAGAAATATCTTCATTTGTTGAGTGAAGATGAAGTCAGCTTACTCGTTTGGAATCGACATTATGGTGAGTAATGACAGAAGTTTCGTGTTCGGGTGAGCTATTCCTTTAGGGTTAGAAGAGTGGACTCTTTCTTGCCTGTGTATCATCTCTGCTTCCGGTAGGTGGCGGTATTTTCTGGTCGTCAGCCAGCAGTCATGACAGAAGAAGACGCGGCCATGTCAGGTAGTTTTTACTTTCACTGTTATAGAAGATAAAGACTCTTTAAACTCGTTATCGGTACATTCTCAGTCGATACAACATCTGTCTCTTCGCTATTTCAGTCTCATCCTCAGTCAGTCACTGATTCTGTCGACTCTTTCACACGAATTGAATGCCGTTTCTTACATTTGACTAACTAATAAAAGTAATAATAAAGTTTAAAGTGAAGGTTTGAAAATCATTAATTTGTTTTGTTTGTAAAATAAAGCATGCAACATTAACACTTAGTTTAACACGATAACAAATCATTGTGAATATGTTGGACAAGCACAGATTCCTGTATAAAATAAGCTATGAAGCTAATCAAGTATCTGTATGCTAAATTAGTACACAAGCTGACGAATACAGACATTAATAATCAATATAATGTAGTTTAAACAACATTTGTCATAACATGGACTTGTAATCAGGCACTGAAGAGAGTACCTATCTGGATCTGACCTATTTTATGTAATTTGAACCAATGGGATCCCTTGGGGTTCGTAAATTGAGTCGATTTGTCGCCACAACACACCTGGACACAAATAGACCTAATACTCACTGACCTTTGGAAGCTCCTGTTTTACTGGAATCTGTAGCGAAATGAGAAACATATCGTTGTTCTTTATGCTATGGTTTATGGAAGGTAATATTTGTTATTTATTTAACATTTTCTGTTTCTTTTCCGGCATTGCTAATATCTTTAATATGTCACGCTGTATTTACACGTATGGGATATTATCACGGTGTAAATGTAGGGCAGAAGTTTTTTTTTCTTTTCTTGTAACTACATGCGTTGAAATTCCTAGCCAATTATTTATAAATTTTCTTGAAATTGGCTGAAATCGGTTGTTATTGTTAAATTAACTCTAGACTATACTGTTCGGTTGTGCATTTGTGCCTCAGTATGAAGCCTCTGAAAGCATTTTACAGCTTCAGGATGAAGTCACATGAGTTTTTAATTACATTTTCTGTCTGTGTAACTGTTCTTGTTTTCCAGGTGTGTTTAGTGAAACGGTGTCAGTGAAGGAGGGAGATCCAGTCACTCTGTCCCCTCAGCTTCAAATAAAGATAGGTGATGTGATCGACTGGAGGTTTGAAGGCAATCTCATAGCTAGAGTAAGAAATAATAACCCCTCAGTGTATGGAGATGAACTCGATGGGAAATTCAGAGACAGACTGCAGCTGGACGGTCAGACTGGAAATTTAAACATCACAAACATCACAAAAACAGACGCTGGAGTTTATGAATTATCCAACAGCATCAACACCATTAAGAAGACGTTCAATGTCAGTGTCAGTGACCGTGGTGAGTGTCTGTCAGTTAGCTGTTAGTAACATTACATTAATTCGAAATGGCTGACGTTTGTTTCCCCTGAACTGTGTGAGAGGATCATCGGCGATTGAGGGAGGGACCTCGTCTAGGGAAACATTATGTGTACGCAAGTAGTTCCTCAATCGTAAAAATCTAAATAAAGGTTTTTGGGAGGTTATATTTCTTTTGTAATTGCGTAAAGGAAGCTAAAACCCCGTCCAGATAAAGCTCCTTGACTGTGCATATACCCAATTCCTTCCATTGATTAAAGGAGGAAATGATGGGTTATTTGCAATTGGAATTAAAAGAGGGAGGGATTTTTATCCTAAGGTATTCTCTTATTTGTCTCCAAACACATAACTGATACTTTATGACAGTATTGTTAACTGCTGTTTGGTCTGCTATCTCTGGGGATAGTAAAACTGCTCCAGGATCATAGGGATGCCAGTAATCACGCTCTATCTGATTTCAATCTGGGGCAGTAGCCGCCTGTTTCAACCATAGTGCAGTAACTTTTCAATGTGATTTTCCGATCATGTCAAGTTTTCTCTGCACTTTTTTACTTTCACTGTAATAGACAAACTTATTGTGTATCCCCCTTATTACCACAGCAGATTCAGATCAACTGAACGGAGTGTGTCAGATAAGAGACCCAAGCAAAATGTGCAGAGCAGTGGGTCCCGAGGACCCCTGTCATAGACTATTATAGATATAGTGCCCTACATTACTTTATTACTCCCTGGAGAAAGTAACTAGTTACATTACTAGTAATCTTATTAGTTTCATTTTAAAATATTAAATAATAAGTACAAACAAGTATTAACTTCCTCAATGTTTAACAAACATCGTCTGGTGCAAACAATCAATTTGACAGTCTGTTTAAGATTATGCGTATGTACTGTATAGTCAACTATTTATAGTATATGTATAGTTACATGCTTTAAAAAATTGTTTCTACTAGTGTATTTAGGTTCATATTTATGTTTAGGACAATAAAGCTTGACCTGGGGCCTGTTCCATAAAACAAGATTAGAGAACAAGTCAGGCTTATTTCAGTTAGTCTGACTTATTGCCAGTTAATTTGTATTAAAAGAAGTCTGACTATCTGCCATAAGCCTGGATGCATTATTGGGCCTTCTAAACTAGCTCTATTTTGCTCTAAAGCTCTAAAGATGTTAAAGCATGAGAAAACATGAGCTCGCGCTTGCGCGGCAGTACCAGAGACTCGCTAAGGTTTGTTCAAGAGTTCACTAGATTTTTTCTTTTTTTTTTTTTTTTTATCAAAGAACTTCTAAGGCTTCACGAGATGCGCATCGTTCGATATATATCGCCCAGCCCTAGGACACTCAGGCTTTCAGACTTTCGCTGCAGCCATCACGCTAGCCGGCGGCATCGCGGACAGACTGCGGACATGTGACCTCACAGACTACTTGGTGCCATACGGGTCGAACATCTGGATTAAAACTGGCAGCGTGAAATAAATAGATTTTAATTCAACCCAAAAGGCTTATTACAAAGACGAAAACGAAGGACGTTTTTGCTGTAATATTAGTTAAAGTTAGTTTCAGTTTAGGATGCAGCCAATGAAGTCACATGAGTCTGTGTAACTGTTCTTGCTTGTTTTCCAGGTTTGCTTAGTGGAACAGAGTTAGTTTCGTTGAAGGAGGGAGATTCTAAAACACTGTCCCATCAGTTCACTGAATTAAAGAAAGATGATGTGATCGACTGGAGTTTTGGAGGCAAACTCCTAGCTAAAGTAATAATTAACAATAATTCCTCAGTGTATGAGGATGAACACGGAGGGAAATTCAGAGGCAAACTGAAGCTGGACAATCAGACTGGAGATCTCACCATCACAGACATCAGAACAACACACGCTGGAGTTTATGAAGTATCCAACAGCATCAACACCATTAAGAAGACATTCAATGTCAGTGTCAGTGTCCGTGGTGAGTGTCTAAAGCATTTACATTTTTTATTATTTACGTCACTTTTTCTCTGACAGCATGTTTAACAGTGAAACAGAAAGACATCTCTAAATGACAGCAATTCAATGCTGCTGTAAACCTTTTTTTTTTTTTTTTTTTTTAACTTGCATGATTTTTCTGCTGAAAATAAGTTATTTTGAAGAATGTAGGTAACCAAACAGACACTGGTCCCCATAGACTTTCACAGTACAAAAAAAACAGCAACTGTTTGGTTATGTACATTCTTCAAAATATCGTGTTTAGCTTAAAGGTACCGTATGTAAGAAATGTTTGTAATAATCATAAAATGTCTCTGTTATGTTCAACAGGCATTAAGAAAGCATGTTAATTAAAAGTACTCATATCGCTGACAGCAGTAGTACAGCCTGGATATTCTTGTTTAAAAAGTGCAGTTGCAGCCCTCCGCTGATGTTTATGTTGTCATGTTTTGATTTGGTCTGAAGCTCCACCCTCCATCTATCTCCCAATCACAAAGTCAGTAGTGTTTCGGCATCCAGGTTCCCTGCTTGGCAGAAAATACAGTGCATTTCATTTCATTCATTGTCATGTGCGTTCGTTCCTGTTGGTGTCGCCTCCATACTCTGAACACTATGGTAACAGACACAGCAAACCTTTTTGCCACAGCTCGCATTGATGTGCCGTTGATGAGCCACTTGTGTGGGTTGTAGACTCCGTCTCATGCTACCACTAGAGTGAAAGCACCGCCAGCATTCAAAAGTGACCAAAACATCAGCCAGAAAGCACAGGAACTGAGAAGTGGTCTGTGGACACCACCTGCAGAAGCACTTCTTTATTGGGGGTGTCTTTTCGAGCAGTGTGTCTCTTATCTCTGTAGTTTTTACAAAACAATTTTGGCAGCTGTGGCAACAAGAAAATTTGTATGTACATTCAACAACACACACTGCTATTACTATTTGTACCTTTAACATGCTGTAAACCTCCTAATAATAGATAATAATAGGTGATAAAAAAGAAAGCCACATGAAGAGTCTGTAAAATTACATAAAATGTCTGGTTAGATGTTTTAAAGTTCACTGTATATAGTACGGGAACTTACTGTTAACCTATTAACAGTTTTGTTTTTTACGGTAAGATTTTACAGTTAAAATGACACTTATTTTTGTACAGTGTGGTCCCAAAAAATCATTTGTAGTGTTATCTGGCCCTTATCCTTTCTCCTCTGTATGATGCGTTCGCATAAAGAGGTAATGGGAAGGGCAAGATAGCCCCTCAAACATAAGACGTAGAAATGGGATTGAGCTTGAATTTATTTATTGATTTATTTACAGTATATCATTGTCTGCTAGAAACCAGCAGCTCTGTGATCTCCATCGGTGTTATTGTGGTTTTACTCTAATGGCTGTCTCTCTTTTGATTCTGTAGGTGGATCTTCAGGTGATGTCACACCTTCAGGAGCTGTCACACCTTCAAAAGCTGTCACATCTTCAGGTGCTGTCACGGTGATTGTCAGTGTTGTTGTTCTGCTGGTAGCTGCAGCTGCTGCTTTGATCATTACAGGATAAAGAGATATGTGTAAGTATTATAGTCAAGGGCGTAGATTTTCTGGAAGTGAAGTGAGGTTATGCTTTCTGAAATTGGTTTACACTGTCACTTGAGTCATTCGCTCAGCTGATTCGTTCAAAAACACATAATGATTCTGGCCTTGTTTGAAACTATTTTCACAGGTGAAACAGGAAAAACAGACAATATCGTGTCTACGATGTGTGCCAATAACATTACACTCTTTCTTATTCAGCTGTTCAATAACATTGTTGGTTTGGTAGGATTGGATAATATTTGTCTACAATATTTGGCTATTGCTAAAAATATACCCATGTGACTTAATATATTGATTGTGCTTGTCTAGTGTATCCAGAGATTTTTCTGTCTGAATGGATTCTTCCCATTCTTCAGAATATTTACTCCTTGCTGTAACTGCAATAAACCCTGATCTTTTGTATTTATTTATTTGTTTATTATTATTTTAAATGTTGTTGTTATTGTTGTTTTTTTTTTGGTCAGATTCTACATACTGAAGAAATGAGCCAGAGAACAGATCTTCCTTTAGTGAAGGATAGCACTTCCAACAGCTTGATTATGAACCCATTGTAACATTATCAATATTCAAAATACATAAAAATGTATTAGCGAAGACAACTGAACCAGAAATGATCTAATGTGTGTTTGCTTGTTTTTAATAAACAAAGATCCGCTCAGAGTGACGTGAAACTATCACTCTCTTCTGCAGGAGTTTCTAGAAACACGTGAGTTTGTTTTATTCAAGAATCTTCTGGTCACTTCCATTCAAGAGGTTGTTCATTACTTTCAGTGTGAAGACTTGTGAAGCTTTAACTGCTGGAATTATTTGCATATATATTTACTTTTAAATGATTTAGCTTTTCTATTTGTTTATACAGTAGTAAACTGTGTTTTACTTTTATGCTGAACTACAAAATTTCACACAATTGCACTATAATGTGAAACAATTTTATGCTGGTGTGTGTTTTGTTTTTTCTACGGAGCCCCTACAGGGAGCTGAAACATTTATGTAACTTCTGCAATCTTATCAAATATTCATCTGTAAAATAGCACATTCATAATTCTTTCAATTTTTCCTATATTTTGTACATTTGCAGAGTTCAGTATTTTATCTAGGCTATTTTTTTTTATTTATCTTTAGTTATCTTTTTCATTTATTGTCAATTTATTAACATTATACTTTATTCTATTACTCTAAATAATATGGATGCCTTACAATGTCCACTGAATTTATTGTGTATTTAAAGCATTTTGAGGTTTAGAGGATATTTGGTAGCTGCTGTATAAAAGCTCAAATTTTGGATTTTGATATGGCAAAAGCTATAATATAATATAATGCTAATAATAAGCAGAAAAGACAAGTTTGCAAAAAGCAAAAGTCTCTTTTTTTTTTATTGTTGTTTTTTTTCTGCAAAGGTCCCTTTAGGGGCTCCGTAGATTTCGGGTTGTTTCTGTATTGTTTTTTTTAAAGTTCCAGCTTGAATTATTTGTAGTTGCCGTTTTGAGCCTGATGCAAAACATCAGCGTCATGACGTTTCTGAACAAAATTGTATTGTATTGTATACGTATTGCTCACTTTGCTGACTGTTCGGAAAAGCCTAACATGAATCTTATTTTGAACTATGTCAGTAGTACAATTTACACAGAATACATTTTCAAACATAGTTCTTAGCCTATAGTGTGTTTTATGACTGTAAACGTGAGATATTGAAACATTGTGAGTTAACAGAATAAAAAATGAAAAGTAATTGTTCATGGTTTTGAATTCAAATTTTCTTTGGAAAAAGTGGTGTATTTATATCCAAATCCCTGTGTTTTATCACATTATAATATGTATAATAACCAGTTCAGCAGTGAAGAAAATACAATGCCAAGAATCTTTTGACCAAAGTGTGTATTAGGTTCAATGAGATCAGTTTACACTCAGATTGGCAAATTGAGCCACAGAAACACTTGTTTTGTAAAAGAAGCCGTATTTTTAGAATCTTTTAATTAAACATTCTGATAAATAAAAATGATAGGAAACATCCTGAAATTATTTCAGTTACTTTTATTGTGCTTCTGCGTCATTGTGAGGAACACATAAAGACAAATGTGTTCTCTTACTCTGTGTAAACAGTGCTGCACAACTATGAACTTAAAGAACTGCAAGATAGTCATTACTTTTGTAAATAATATATTATATTTGTTTTTGTTTTTTTTTCTGCTGTCCTGCATACAGTAGCTTGAATCCTGTCACTTCTAAAACTCTGCTGCTTGTGCCGGGGATATAGCAGTTAAAAGCATGTAAAGCAAAGCTTTTATTCAAATTCTGAATGAATTACAAAGTGATTTAAAGGAATTGCTATTTATTTGCACAATCACAAATTCATGTTTAACAATATATTTACTTATGATAATAATTCATGATTATGAACAAAGCTAAAAATAATAGTTTTTGAACTAAAAATTGGTTAGTAGCAGTAGTAATCATAGTTATTAATAATGTTTTTATTATTAACAAAAAAGAAGGGATTATAGTTTCATAAATATGCATTAATGACAGTTCTAAATTATTTTACCAGTTTCTGTGCTTTTTGTTTAGTTTTTTGCTTTTAGACGATCAGATCAATGATGTCTTCCTTACGAGTCAGGATTGTTCCTACAAAAACTAACTTTATTTTATTTTTTTTTCCACAAAGAAAGCTTGTTTTTTTTTTTGTTTTTTTTTATTATTATTTTTATATATATATTGTAATTTTTTATTTTTATTTTTTTTCTACTTTTACAGTTGTGTCAGCAGTAAGTAACAATTACCTTCTTGGTCTTTTTTTGGGTTTCTTCTGTAGATCCAGTAGACAGTTTTATTTAATTATTTTCCAAAACTCTAGTTGCTGGCATCAATGCTAAGAGCACATGACACTAACGGAAACTTTAAAGAGCTTTAAAGTAACACAATGTGAGATCAGTAATAAATTCTGAGTTCACGTTTTAAAAATAACTCTCGGTGTAGAAGCTTTTAGATTAAAATATTTTCTCAGAGACAGCACAGATACTCTTCAGTGCTTCATATCTTATCAGTGAGTGAGAGTCACATCATTTCATGTGACTTCCACAGTTTTGAGAGAAAATATGGGATGGTAACAGAGTTGACGCAAGATTTTTGGACATGTTTTTCTAAAAATAATAATAATAATAATTGTAAATAATGTAATGTTGTAGAATTAAGGATGTAATTATATTTAGGGGTTTTCTAAGTAAAATGAATAAAATGATGTATGAAAAGTACTGAGATGACACATTGATACATGATGGGAAAAATACACTAAAACACACTTCTCCGCACTAAAAAACATCCACACCACAACTGTACTGATAAAGGCACAGAGAAACAATATCATTGCAATCATTTTCAGATCTTTCAGAGCTGATGAACGATACAAACATTGATAGCCAATCAGAATCCGACTTGTTCTCACGAGCTCGAGAGCTTAAAGTGGCTTGGTGTGAACGGGCCTTTAGACCTTTTATTAAAACATATGTGCCTTTCCAAACCATACACGTTCAATTGAATTTGAACACTTCACACTACATGTAGAAACATCTACAAGCAGTATGAATGTTCCTGAGCTGAATATCATCTGTCCCAGTTAAGCGTATGAATGCTTAACGAATGGAATCATTTTATTTATTCTTTTTTGTTTTTATATGTGTTTGAAAAAATGTTAAAAACCTGTATTTTGATGCATTACGGTGTATGGAGTGTAGATTGAAAAATCAGTTTAACATGAGGCAGCAACATAACAAAATGTGCAAAAATGAAGGGGTATGAATATTTTTGCAAGGCCCTGTATCACAATTTCTTTGATCTGTTCTGTTTCCTTCTAACGTCTTGTAGATCTGATGTCATTGATCAGAAGAACAGCAGCAGCTGCAGCAGCCACGCCCACCAGAGCAG
>JAUMHP010039666.1:0-10687 GCA_032361065.1 Enteromius trimaculatus | reverse complement strand
ATTTGATAATGTTCAGTGCTTTGCTACAATCTGTATTGTTAAAAGCGCTATATAAATAAAAGTGACTTGACTTGATATGTTTGTATATTTATTATGTTTATATAAATACAAACACACGCATGTATATATTTAAGAAATACGTTTAAGAATACATTATGTTTATGTATTAAACATATTCATGTATAATATACAATATAAAAATATAAATACAAGTATGTACACAAACCGATGGAATGAGATCAGTGTGCTAGTTAGTCAGGATTTGCTCTCCCACAGCACAAATTCACATGACATTTTTAAATTGCAGGGAGGAATTTATTCTTTACCTTATTCACATAAATCTCTTTTCAAAAACCACTTCATAAAAACTTTTTTGCCACTTAACGGTATTTTTATTCGAAATTCAGAATTTCCATCACTGGTTTCAGATGCAATGATTTAAAATGTGCATAAAAGCAGGGTGATATATATATATATATATATATATATATATATATAACTTTTTTTGTACCTTGAATGATTCTCTCCCAGAGAGACGGCAATTCGACAGATGCCATGTGACGTTTCCATGTCTCCATTCTGTACGGCGTCTTGTAACTGTTCCTGTAGCTGCAGAACCTGCGGCACCAACTTCAGCAGAGTGTTCACGTACCTTAAAACACACGGGCACAAGGTTAAGGACATAAAAGTTGTGAAGATCATGATTGTTAGTCACATTTACTGCAATTATCCAAAACCTAATAGAAAGATTGATGGAACCAGGGTGATTTTACTTCCAAGTTGGCCAGCAAAAATACGTCATCACTGCAGCACTCTGTGTGTGATATGTATATTTTGAATGCACTGCAATTTGCTTTGGATAAAAGTGTCGGCCAAATACATAAAAGATAAAATATGGGGGGTAGGGGAGAGATTGTGAAAAGTGGGCAGCACAGGTGACGTTACAGTAGCTGAAAAAGAAAATCCATTAAAGAGGGTAATTAATTTTGATGCTTTCTTATGGTTTGTAAAGTAAGGTACAATAGAGAATCATTCACAATCGAACAAGTGATGCAGTGCTACATTTCCCCAAATCTGATGAAGAAACAAACTCATCCGCACCTTGATGGCCTGAGGGCAAGTACATCTTCAGCAAATGTTCTTCCTTTAATCTCATCACTGCCCATGATAACGGACATAAACTAAACGGAAGGTTTACCAGCACAGTTATTTCACGTGATGCAGTGGTTTTCAACTTGCCTGGTTAATTTACTTCTACACACATTCCCACAATCACAAAAACACAACAAACTACATTAGCACTAATCTGTACAATGTAGATTCTCTTCTCTTGAAATCATCACACTTTACCTTCATTTGTCTACAGCCGTTACCTCATTCCCACATCAACCTCTGTCATGTTCCTCACTCCTGCTGCCATCTCAGTGTTTCTGGAACAATCTTTCCTCTCTCTCTCTCTCTCTCTCTCGCTCTCTTTCCCTGTCGCTCTCTGTCGTCTCATCCTCGTTTTGGTGTCAACAGCAGGAAGGGCACATGAGTGAAAATGTTAACGAGGAGCGGACAAAGAAAAAGTATGAACGGCAGCTCATTACTGGCTCATCATGGCTTGTCTGAAGCTCAGCGCTCGACAGACACAGAGTGCTTCATTAAAGCAAATGATACAGAGGAAAATCTTCACTGCTGCACCCTTAAACACTCGTCTATTAGGCTTTATTCAGACTGGTGGCAAAATGTTTTTTTTTTTGTAAACACACTTGACTCTAATCAGTTTAGATTTGTAGCAAAAAAACTAAAAGTTCTATAAAAATAAACTTATAACAAAAACCTCAAAGCTATCTTGGTCAAAAATAAGATAACGATACTTTCACTTCAAATGGGTTATGGAGACACCATGATATTACCCAGTTCTTTTCTTGAAATAAGATATTAATGTACTATAGTACGTAAACATAAGATCTGTTTCAAAACTCAGTGAGTTGGCAGAATCTGAAAGCATCGCAGGCAAGCAATTTGAAGGCATTTCCAAACAGCAGGCGGCAACCCTAATGCAGCATTCAGAGACACTAGAGTCAGTCCAAATTATAATGCAGTATCGCATGCATCCTTCACAGGTGATGCAATCGCAAGATGCACTGTGACAAAAACTTGTTTAAGATGTACAATGCAACATTTCTCTTCTGCCTGGTATTATGGCATTTCATGCCACGCAGTGTTTCTAATTTCAGTGTTAGACAAATTTCTAGTCATTGGAAACTTTGGAACACTGAAAAAGGCACACTTGTTTCAACAATGACAGAAGAGAAAACTAAGAAATACCACATTTTTGGTTTAACAAAGCATTCAACTGATATAAATGTCATTTGAAACTGTAGCAAAAGGAAGCAATATTCGTAAATAATGTTATTTCGATTCATCAAAGAATCCCAATTTGCACAAAAACATGATTATAATTATAAACTGATTATAATAATAAATAATAAAGTCAGATACAAAAAATGTTTGAAATAAATTAAGAAATCAGTGTTTATTATGATCAAATTAATTAATATAATAGTGTATCAAAATACAATTATTTTAATATTTAATAATATTCTAAAAATATCTGTCTATGTATGTGTGTGTGTGTATATATGAATGTAATGAAAGTAAATTAGTTATGACCCATGCCTATACGTATGACATAGCCTCTATAAAGCGCCTTGTTTCTTTACCGTGTGACCTTGTCCTTCAAGGTTTAATCGATATAATGGCCGGTGAGGCTGTGTCTCTAATGCTAATGCTCTAATGCTGTGGCTAATGCTTTTATTTATGAGTTCTGGTTTTAAGACGCTTTTACTAGAATAGGCCCTAAATAAATAAATAATCACATGAATGACACTCAAGGTCAAAGAGGGCTTTCAACAGCATCAGGAAGATTCATGCAGCATGTCACTGCGTACCTGCTTGTGTTGGGACGCTCAATGTTGAGCTGACCACTAATCAGTCTCAAGCAAAATACATTAATTATCAAATCAGACATCAATACTTCTCTCGTGTATGCTTCAAGACGATACACAACAAAGTTACTTAAATTTCTTCACAATGCGTTTCAACTGCTAGTCAGTGTTAAAAATGACAACATCATACGTCATAGCCATAACATGCAGGCTGAGTTTCTCATCTGTGTTTGTGGCATCTTTTCTCTCAGACTGACAGATTTGAGTTTGTTTCACCAGAGCGCAGATTTATTCTCACCTCAAACGCTCCTGTGTGATATCTCCAGCTTCTACAGACACAGACGCTCCCTCTCTCCCTCTTTGTGTAATTACCCTCAAACACCAGGAGACAGATGAAATGAGTTGCCTGGCAACAGGATGCATTTGGTCCAATGGCATCCTCCCGAGAGGCTTGATTGTAATGTGTTTAAACAGTAAGAGGAGGTGATGAGAGAGGATGAGGCACGGTGTGCATGGAGAAAAGGACAAAGGTAAAATAAATAACCAAAATCAATGGAGAATCATTGATATGACCTTAAAGGAGCGGGTGGCACACAACGGCTGAACTGAATTCAAAACACCTCATGCTGACATCTGGCTGTTTGAGAGCAAACTTCAGACATCCCGTTCAGCAGCAGATCACAATATGACAGCACAGAGAGGAAAAACTTGCACGATAGCTGTCCATGCATTTACTCATCAAATCTGTCTAAGTGTCAAACACGCATCCCGAGGGCTGAATATGACCCATGGACGAGTCTAATCTGGGAAAAACTGCTTTAAAAACAACTAAATTTCATCTAATCATGACATTGTAAAACCTGCTTTTAGTGAAATAACTGAATGACGTATTAATAAACTTATACATTAATAATACTAATTAATTATTCAAAGCTGTCAGCACTTGACTGAGGAGGAATTCATTTACAGTTTAATTATGTCTGTAATGAGCTGAAGAATGTCTTAATATTTATAACTGTTAATGTTTGGTTTAATGTAGCTAGTTATAGCTATAAAGTTATACAATCAAGTGTAGCTAGCATTATTTTTTTTCTCATCAGTAGTGGATCTTTAAACATCTCCTATTTATTTATATATATATATATATATACAGTACTGTGCAAAATTCTTAAGGGGGTCGCACACCGGACGAGTCGCGCCATGTCTTTAAAATTCGAACATATTGTTTTCTCTGGGTGTACGCACACCGGCGGTGCAATTCGGCGTTTGTCCGCGACGCCCGGCTACGACTCAGGATGCTGTTCAAGTTTCTGCCGCGTCACAGAGCACCGCATGCATTGTTATATATTAAATAACATCATATTTGTTTCAAATCGTTGTTAATTATACCAAGATACCACTGCTGCAAATACTGTACAACTTACATTAGTTTACAGCTTGAATAAAATGTCAACATATAGAAAAAATATGTAGCTTGTTTTAATAGAGCAAACAAATCATATTATAGAATGTGCACGTCTGGTGTGCGATACTTCGAGCTGTCCTAGACGTGGCACTGCGCTTCTCGTCCGGTGTGCGACCCCCTTAAGACTTTTGCACAGTACTGTGTTTATATATATATATATATATATATATATACACACACACACACACACACTAGGCCTGCACGATTTGGGAAAAATGTGCGATTGCGATTATTAAGGTCAAAATTGCGATTTGCGATTGTGATACGATATATAAGTGGTTGGACTCAACTTGCTTGTTATCAAGGACAATGCACACACAGATTACTAATAATGCTGAAATCTGGATTTCTCAACTGAGATTCAGTATTCAGTGCAATCTAGCAACAACAAATTAAAACTAAATTGTACAAAATTAAACAACAGTAACATCTTTACATTACTGAATTAAATTAACATTAAAATTAAATTAAAGTACAGATAAATAAAACAAATACCCATTTTAATATTTTTTTCATGTTGTCCCAAAACATTTTAGTAGGATGTAACATATATTTAGTATATTTCTTTTGGTATCTCTTGCCCAGTGTGGCAATCATTTTCTCAAATCCCTCTTTGCTAAAAGTGCGTTCACATCTGAGGGGACTTGGGAGAATATATCTCGTTATTCGCATGTAGTTGCACGGCTGAATATTTCGAATTTACGCCGGTTTTACACTGCACACGTGAGCATGGCGTGAGCAGCGCATATTTGCCTGGTGCCCATGTTAACGGAGGAGAGCACACGGGTGCACAGCGCCTACAAACATACAACATATCATTTAAAGGCCTGAAGGCCTGGTGAATAAATTAGAATAGAATTTTCATTTGCTTTTCTGTTGTTCACTTCATAAGCTCCAGAAAACCAGATATTGATAAATTCTGTGCATGAACAAATTAATCAGTCAAAATATCAACGTGTAAGTATCCCTAAGATTATAAATTAATATTTCAATAATTTAATAAAACATCATAATTCTCTGAGGTTGGTATAAATAAAACATTTGACCTTTTCATTAAGTTTTTTTCAACTGCAAAATCCTGATCTGGAAGAAAGGCGAACAATTTTTTAAAGCTATTTTTAATCCTTTTGTAACAGAATTTAATCTTTAAGTAGTAAGGTAAAAACAACTGCCACCCTGCAACTTATATTTCCATGAACCTGAACATACAGTGCAAGAAATGCTTCCAATCAGCCTTTCTGCAAAAAGCTCTTATATATATATATATATAAAAAATTCCCAATCTCCCTCTAAAGGTCACCCACCCTAATCAGCTCCTTCATGCACTACAGTGAAGTGAACTCAGGCGAAGCGGTGTGCGAGACACCTGTAAGAACTATTGAACTACAGCATTAGACTGTCTTCATCAGGGCAGAAGCGCTTTACCCCCGCACCAGCAGCTTTCCTCAGTCTAGGATGCGTTCACCTCTAAAGATTGGTCCTCAACATCCGCTGGCTCTGGCTTTCAGTGAGGGGGGGTGGGGTGGGATCCTACCGCGTCTGTACCAACCAGAGCGTAAGACATCGCTAGCTCGCTCTGTCTCCATGGAAACGCCAGCCATCCTTGAAATAAACCTGCCGCCGCCAGTCCCCCCCTCCTCCTCTGATGTGACTGTGTTTCAGTTTGCCTTTGTTTCTGTCTCTCTTCTGCCCCTCTCTCTCTCTGCATCAGTCACTTTCATCTCACCTGTGTTTGTTCTCAGAACATTTCACTGATATAACTAAAGACATGTATTTTCTACTGTTCTGGCAGGTACACTGAGGAATATATCTATATACACACACAGCAGATATTGTCCTGGAACCAGGGACCAAAACATTAACAAATGTTGAATGCCAGTAAAAACCTTATCACTAACTAAAACTATTTTAAAAAATGTTAACTAAATCTACATTGAAAAAAATATATAAATATTATACTAAAAACTAAACAAAAATTAAACAAGAATTGCTGCCTTGGCAAGTAACTGAAACTACGTAGAAACACTAAAATTATTACCTGGAAATAAATAAATATTTTTACAATAAAGGATTTTCCCAAAAATGTTTGTAACATAAAAAATATAATTGTTACCAATCTGGCAATCAGCCTACTTTTCCGTAGTAGCATTAGATTTGTATTACTGTAAAAATGTATTTGAATTACTGTAATACAATAAATGTATTAATAATTATATTATTTTTAATTTACACAATTTAAAATAAATATTTAAATTAGTTGAAGGCAGCAAAAACTCATATGTTAATCTTACAACCTTTATTATGTTTTTTGCGCATTACAATAATGAGAATTGGGGGGGATTTATAGAGGCTTGTGAGATTCAGACATTTTAAGAATATAATGCAAAATATAAATACATGCCCAGTGCAAAATATTTATGGCGGGCAAAATTCACTAACCATTGCTAAATAGGTAAAACATTAAATCTGGACCCTTCATGGTGTTTTGTTCGTGTTTAACTTCAACGGATTTTGCATCATTTCATTGCGGTGCTAAATGCTGACCTCTGTGAGTCGGGCTGTGAGATGGTGTTGACGATGGCCTCCACAGCCGTATCGAACAGCTCCGGATCCGCCAGCGCCGTGAAACTGGCCTCGACCAACCCCTCGCTCTCGTTAAGAGGAACGTCCAGCAGAACCCAGCTCGACAGACACTTGAGCACACGGGCCTTGACCAGTGGCGGAGAGTCCGGCTGCCGTAACAGTTGCTGCAGGAGCGGGTAAACGGCCGTCCACTCACGGCCCAGAGCACCCCTCACCTGTCCCTTACGGTACTGTGGCAGTCGGCTGGTCTGGAACTCCTCGGGGAGAACCGTAAGGAGCTCCAACAGAGCCAAACAGCGTGCACGGCCGTCCACCTCACCGCCTTCCTCCTGAAACATGCGCACCATCTCTGACACGGCTCCTGGCCATGCCTCGGGCATCATGTTGAGGGCCAGGGACGCCAGCGCCACGCACAGGCGGGTCAGGACGATCTTCGAGCCAGAGGCGAAGCGAGCGATCTGAGAAAACAGCTGTGTTTTGAGCGTGTCATACTGCTCAGCGGGGATATCGCCCCAGTAGCGGGAGATCTTGGTGTGAAGGGCGCTGGCGCCGAAGTATTGGATCTCTGGAACCTGCGGAGATGAAGGAAGAGATGCAGTCTTTGATTGACTTTCTCTTTAAGAGATTCATCGGAGAATAAAATCAGAGGAGACGTACACAGTATATAAACATCATTAGTCAGCACAGAGTTTGTGATCCGTGCTTCTCAACTGCTGCATCGCTAACGGGCGTGGGTGATATGGCCAAATAATATCACAATGTTTTTCCCCATATTAATTTTTAACACCCTATTAATATAAGCACCTTTTTGTTTGGAATTACAGTTTATTATTTCTGGATTCTCTGTTTTACGATTAGCAGTAGCTTAAAAAATTAAATAAAGTAGCTTAAAAAAATTAAATAAATAAAATTAAATCAATTAAAATGTACAACAAAACATCATTTTTATTTTTTGTCAAATAAGACGCTGCACAACAGAATAGTACAACTAAATGAAAAATACGTTGGTCATTATGGCTGGGACGATACATCCATTCTGAATCGATACAAAAATTTTCGTAATGCATCAGGATTTTTCTGGAATCGATTCTGAGCCTACATTTTATCAGCAGATGGCGCTCTAATCTAGTTTTTATCCGCACACTCAAATGCTCAAGAAGAAGAGGGCTGGCGAGCGGTTGCCGAGTCATTTCACCTCAGCTCAGAATGCTTTCGTGATGCGAGATTAATCTAAACAGCCCACTGTAAACACCCTCGTAATTTGCTTCAACCTCTTCAAATTTTATCTATGATTATTTAGGTCAATAATTATTTAAGTGCGTTTTTGAAACAAGCAGGGTACCTCTGTTTCTAAATCACGCAGCACTGTCAGATGTTCAAAACTAAGCTTAGAATTGATTCCAGAAGAATCGCGATGCATTTGGAAATTTCTGAATAGATGCTGAATTATTTCTCGATTCGCAATGCATAGATGTATTGTCCCAGCCCTATTGGTTGTATGACATTTCAGGAATAATTCTGTCATAAATTCTTCAAGTTAAACCATCTACTTTCATTTTCAGCGTTTTAGTAAGGTTCATGTACAAAAGCTAAAAACTCTTGAAAAAAAAAAACAGTACCTTGCAACGTCACGTGATCTCAACTGCGACTAAGACGACTGACCAAAATCTCTATCGGTTGACAAATCTACCCGTATATTACCCACCCCTACATTACTGATTTTTAAATTGCAACACATTTACCGTGTGACGTGACATGCCACAAAGTAAAAAATATTGCTTGTGTCAAATATAAATGACTTTTTTGTGTGTCTTAGGAAAATGGAAAATTACCCATATGGCATCTTTTGTCAAATGCACTCCTTTTGTAGCTATTGAAAACAGCTACACCGAGCAAAACCAAATAAAACCTGTAGGTGTAGCTTAGTTGATGCAACGATCACGGCTGCAATGCAACTGCCAATGACAACTGATGTATGTAGCGTACACAGACCGAAAGTCACTGTGAATATACATTCCCAACCCATTTAATTTGAGTAAAAAGGACAAGTCGAGCACTGATGGAAAAGGAGGAAATGAGAACAGGATGTTCTTACCTTCTCTGGTCTCAGTAAAACCCAACAGAATTGCCAGGCCTGAGGAGACACTTGAGCCTGCATCAGCCATTTCTGAGCCAGGTTTTTATTCTCAATGTTCGGATCATAATAGAGCTGATGCAGAGCCTGAAAGAGACACACAGAGAGAGAAAGACTGTGATACATTGCACTCTGGACATTATGGAGCACATAGATACAAACTAATAACGCTTTATTAACCCCGGGGTTCCTGCGGGGTAGTTTAGTGGACATGTCGATATGAAAGCATGTGCAGTTAAAGTGATGCTCTAGCTCTAAAAACTGCTGATGCACGAAACTCATGACATCATTTATGCAAGTGAAGCATTTAATATGGTGGGAAGGCAAATAACACAGCTAATAATGACATCATTCAGCAATAACAAGAAATATGCAATGTCTGTACCGTGTTTAACACAAAAGATGAATTGTTTATTTGATATAATATACAGTAAAAACAGTAATATTGTGTTTTGTAATTATATATTTTACAGATTTTCAGCATCGCTATCCAGTTAGTGTCACAAGATCCTTTAGAATTCATTTAATCATTAATATGCTGATTTGCTGTTCATGAAAGAATATTATAGTTAACTAAAATAAAGCATAACCATCAAAACATTAAATATTACTTAACATTAACTTGCTTTTTGTTACTTAAAATAAACATAAACTGAAAAAAGTCAAATATGCTAAATGACAAATTAAAATAAAAACTGATTTGTACTAAAATGGCAAAAACAAAATGACATCATTTCAGCCAATAAAAATTAAAGTGGAAGTATAACAAACCACAAAATTAAAATAAAAGTGGAACAATAACAAACTGATTCAAAATATTTCATAAAAACTATAATAGAATCTCAATTATTATTATTATTATAATTAATGTTAAAAACTGTTTTTGTGGAAATCTCTGAATCTTGTGAATTGTTTCATGAAAAGAGCAAAAGATCAGCATTTATAACAAATAGAAATTTTGTATAAATTTATACAAATACTATTACAAAAATGTAAACATATAAGATTCAAAAGAGGGAAGATAAGAGAGGAATAAGATTTGTGTGTCGCAGCATATCAGAAACCCCCTGAGAAGCAGCCATCTGTCAGAGTAAACCAGGTGACGTGTGTGCTGTCAGACCGCCGTAGATGCTTTAAATCCTTACTCTTCAGCACAAAGGCAGACCGGACAAAAATAAACATGGTACAATTTTCCGTTTAAGCACATGGTTACCTCTTTTAAAAAAATCTGAGTTTCTATGGTAACTGTCTATTCTGCACAAACTCATTCTTAAAGACCAGCGCTGAATGACTTTGGTCCATTGACATGGTTACCGTATCCGATCTTGCCTATGTGAGTGCGATGACTCACTCATTCTGTAGCATCCATTTTACCCAGACGTCTATTAATTACTCGTTTAATCTGATTCTATGAGCTACGCTACAGGCATTATCTGTATCACTATAAAGTCTGCTCCACATTGTGGCTAAGAACCGCCCACTGACACAGAAGAGATGTTCGAGATCAAAAATTAAGCAACCAGATAACGATTCTGAAGGTGATGTATATGCAAAGGTAAGTCTGTTTAT